>CATIWM010387324.1:0-11164 GCA_949671775.1 Mallotus repandus
CGTTTATAGTCAGCTTTGACTGAAATCAGGTCAAACACTTTATTAGTAATTAAAAAAAAGATTAGAAAATTTTGTGCTATATTTTAAAAGTTGGATACTTTAATGGTATTTGATTGAAAAGTTAGGTACCATCTATGCAAACAACTCTCATTATTACCTACAACTCATAAGCAATAATCATGAGTTTATTGCACCGTTGGTACCATAATTTTGCCCTATATTTCAAAATAGTACCAGATTTTCAATTTTTTTTTTCTTTTCAGTTACTAAAGTTCTATTTTTTTTTCTTTTAAGTACCACAATTTCGATTTTTGCTTCAGATTAAAATACCTCAAACATATGCAATCAAATTTAGCATACATAACAGTCGGAATAAACATGTTTTTAGTATATTTGTCATGTAAACATCCCATTAAATAGTCTAATCATCATGTTGGCCCCATAGAATAAAATTTTTTATAGGCCCCATAAAATAAAATTTTAGCAAATTTAATTTTATGGAGTCCACAAGATGATTAGTCTGCTTAATTGGATGCTTACATGGTGAATATACAAAAAATATACTTATTCAGGCTGCCACATATGTTAAATTTGATCGAAAATCATTAAGGGACTATGATCTGAAAAAATAGAAATTAATGGACCAAAAAGAAAAAATTGAAAATCTGGTACCATTTTGAAACATGGGTCAAAGTTGTAGAACCGTTTGTGCTATAAACCCACTTTTAATTATTAAAGTATTTCTTTATTTACATGCAAAATTACAACTGCCTCCAAATAGGTTCAAATTTTACAATTAAGTTCATATGGTTAATTAGTTCTAATTTCATGCAATTTAAATGTGATTCTCAACATAAGCTATACACATTAATAATAAATAAATAAAATAATGCGCTTGCAAAAAACTGGGGGGAGGAGAAAAGAATTATAACCTTTTAACATGCACACAAAATAAATAAATAAATAAAAATAAAATAAAAAAAATGCACACATAAAAAAAAGGGGGGGAAGGAGAAAAGAATTACAACCCTTTAATCATGCAAAGTAAACATAAACAAAATGAAATAAATTGAAACAAAGAATAACAAAAAATTTAATAATTAAAATTGGCCACTTGATGACTAAATTGTCATTCAAACTTCTTCCTGCAAATTAAATTAATTAGCCCCAAATTCAAATCCTACAAAAGAAATCACAAAGTTAAATTCTTAAAATTACTTAAAATGATTTGCACTTAATCAAATTATATAAATAATAACCACTAGATAAAAATAAACATAACAAAATAGAAATTTAATAAACTACATAATAGCAATTAACAAATGAAAAAAAATAAACAAACCATCAACATTTCATTAACTAATTTAGAAGCATGCAAAAGGAGAAATAAAGAAATATTCAAGAAACTCAACATAAATAAGAAAATTACGAAAAGAAATATTTAACAAAATATCAATAAAATAGCAGCATTAAAAGAACTGACAAAATAATTAAAATCTAAATAATTTACAGCATCATCAAAATAGGAATAGATGAAAACAAACATGGATAAATAAATAATAAAAATATTTTAATTTGGCCAATGAAAACTAAATTATTAAAGTATAACCTAATTGTACTAATAAAACTTTGGCAAGCTAATAAAATAAAACCAAGGAACAGTTAATTGATGCAAAAAATGTCATCTTGTATTTGAGAAAAGGCTATTATGGTGCCTTATTACAATAAGGCGTCGCCCTAGAACAATCAGACATCGTTTTATCATAAAGGCGCCGCCCGATTACACCAACAAAGGGTTATTTGCAACAAAAACCTATTTCAAAACACAAAGTGAACAAATTTTACAAAAATGGTGATTTCAAATCAAATATTCACATAAATCATGAACAAGAATATTTTAGAAGCTCTAAACATATTAAAACACTTTAAATTGAAATTAAACTTAACTAAAAACAAAATGAGAGCAAGAAGGATTACTGTTTTGCAACACAAGTTCGGCTCCCTATCTCTGCCCTCAGAAGTATCTCAAAATGATACCAATGGTCAGTCTCTGATAGTGCAAAGCCAAATCCTTTCTTCCCTTGTCAAGCCAAAGCCGTTGTTGTATTCTCCTTTCTCCTTGTTGTTTTTTTTTCTCCTTAATTCTCAAAACCCTTCTTTTAATTTCTTAGCTTACTGTCTTTGTTTTTACGTTCTTTTTTCTCTCAGATTTTCTATTTTTTCACCTTGTTTTTTCCTCTCTTTTTTCTTGTTGTTGCTAGGAACCCCTTTCTCTCTTCTCTTCTTTAAAACCCACTTCCTTGTTAATGTGGAACGTTGGAGAAAATGGTGATATGACATGAATTTTTTATCATTAAAAAAAATAGCTCAGCATCGCTAAGGCGCCGCCTTAGTGGCTAAGGTGGCCGCCTCAATGACTCAACATAAGGCTCTTTTTGGATCATTGGCCTAAATGGGGAAAATGGGCTGGACTTTGCACTATCAAGCTCATTTTGCTTGGACTTTCATCATCAGGCTTCACTCATGGGCCGACCAAACCCAAGTGTTAACATTTGGGAACCCATAGACAATTCAAACCTTAAAGAAGTTAATTCTTCTCGAAGATCCTAACTTTATTTTTCTTATGGAAATAAAAAGTTGGAGTTTAAGATGGTTGAGGCTTGTAAGTTGCAAAACTTTGATAATTATATTACAATAAATTTTTGTTAGAGAGTCAAGTGGAAGGAAGGGAGGTTTGGTTAGACTTTAGAAGTCACTTATCAATATGTAACTGTTATCTAGATCATTACATCACATTGATGAAATGGTATCCATCAATAACAACAGCAGAACTGGAGATTCACAAGTATTTATGGGTGGCAAGAAGAGCATTTCAAGTGCCACATTTTGGATTTGATCGAAGACCTAAGTAGCATAAATTTGGGATTGTGGATATATGGAGGCAACTTTAATGAGGTGTTATATAACTTTGAGAATTCGGGTGGGCATCAAAGAGATTTTAGTAAAATAGAGTCTTTCCGTCAAGCTCTTCGATTAGCTTCTCTTTAGGATTTGGGATATACTGGTTTTAAATTCACATGGACCAATGGGAGGATTATGAGGCATAATATCTGAGAGGGCCTCGGTAGATATGTTGCCAATCAAGAGTGGATCAAAATGCATTCTTATTATCATTTGAGCAATTTAATTAGACAATTGTCTAATCATAATCCAATTCTTTTGCTTTGAGAAATTAGGAAAAGAAGGAAAAAACAGTCAAAGTTGTTTCAGTTTGAATCCTTCTGGCTCTTAGAAATTAGTTGTAAAACTATTATGGCTACAAGTTGGGACAAGCCGATAATATCAGGTGCTAGCTTAAATTTTATTTCAAAACTGGAGAACTACAGTGCGACTTTGAAAGAATGGGAATATAGTCACTTTGGCCATGTAGCTTTGAAAACGAGTAAATTAAGAACAAAGCTAGCAGAACTTCAACACCAACATAAATAGTTCATGAATATTTTAAGGCAAAAAGATTTGGAAGGCAAATTGGATTTGTTAGTTAAATGTGAAGAAGCATTATGGCATCAACGATCAAGGGTCTCGTACATGAAATATAGAGACAAAAATAAAGGTTATTTCCATAAAAAAGTTGAAGTAAAATGAAGGTAGGACACGATCACAAAACTTTAAACAACTAATGGTGATTGGTGTGAAGAAGAGGAAGGGATTGCTCAAACTTCACTTGACTACTTCAGGGATTGTTCTTCCTAATCTTATACATGAAACTCAATAAGATTTTGTACCGGTTAGACAAATTCTAGATAATGATCTTTTACCTCTAGAAAATTTTCACTTCATAAAACATAAAAATAATTGCTCAAAAGGATACTATGCACTCAAATTAACACATGAGTAAAGCATGCAATATAGTGGAATGGTCTTTTTAAAAAAAATTATTAATAAGATGGGCTTCCCAACTAAGTGCATTCCTTGATTATAATATGTGTTTCTAGAGGCCTACATAAGGGTGATCCTTTATCTCCTTTCCTTTTTCTTTTGTGTGTAGAAGCTTTCTCAAGTTTAATTAAACAAGCGAAATCTCAAAACCTATTACATGGTTTAAATATTTGCCTGTAGGCCACAAATATTTCTCACTTATTTTTGTAGATGATAACATCATTTTTTGTAGAGCCAATCAAAGGTAACTTTAGGCCATTGGTGATATTTTCACATGCCATGAATAGGCTTTAAGACAAAAAACTATGATAAATCAGAAATTTCATTTAACTCAAACCTATCACTTAGCCTTTGCAATGCATTGTAATCTAGTTTAGGAGTTAAACATGTGGACAAACATGCCAAGTACTTAAGATTGCCCTCAGCCATTACACGATCAAAGAAACTCCTATTCACAGATTTGGTGGACCGTATTAAGAAGAATATTTCAAATTGGAAGGAGAGGTCCCTTTAAATTGCGAGAAAGGAAACTCTTATAAAAGTAGTGGCACAATCTATATACCAGTGTATCTAATGAGATGTTTTAGATTTTCAGTGTAAGTATACAATAATATTAATTCCATGTCACTAATTTCTGATGGGGCCAAAGCAAAGAAGAAAAATAGATGCGTTGGTGTTCTTGGGATAAGCTCTATAAGTCTAAAGAAAATGAGGGTATGGGATTTTAGAATGTACAAGCTTTCAATGCAGTTATACTTGGTAAACATGGGTGAAGAATTCTTGTTGAGCCTGAATCTATACTAGCTCGCTCTTTGAAGGAAAGATACTTTCCAAGATAATCCTTTTTAGTGGCCTCAAAAGGTTATAAACCAAGCTACTCCTGGAGAAGCATAGTTGAAGCTAGAGATATATTACAAATTGGCCTTCACTGGCGCGTAGAAGATGGAGAAACAATCCATATATGATAAGATAGATGGCTTCCTGAGCAACCAGATTTTAAATCTTCTCTTCCAAGTTCTAATATGGATATAGACCAAAGTGTAAGTTCCTTGTTGAATGACAGTCCCAATTCTTGGAATAGAGACTTAATAAATAATTTCTTTCCTCTTCTAAAAGCAAAACAAATTCTAGTCATTCCATTAAGTTGGAGATGCCCTCAAGATTTTATCATATGGCATTACCCAAAATCCAAAGTATACTTGATTAAAACAATATATCATTTAGCTTATTCCATGTCTTTGTATTTGATAGCTAAAAGACCTTCATCATCGTCAATTAAAAGTGGTTGTGGAAATTATGCCTCCCCTTCCCCCCTTACAAAAGTAAAAATTTTCATATGGAAGTTGCTCAATAATATATTACTGGTGGATTCTGAACTAAGGAGAAAAGGACTGCTTGTTGATGATATTTATAAAAGGTGTGGCAGTAATTTGGAAACTTTAGAACATGTCTTTTGAGATTTTGATTGGAGTTATAGATTTTGGTATTATAGTTGCCTTCTTTATTCATCGAGTTAAGAGGAAAGCCAAAGTTCGGTCATGGACTGGATTTCAATACTAAAATCTCAACTTCCACCAGAAGCTTTCTCGATATTTCTAATGTCATTATGGCTAGTTTGGTATGCTCGAAATATTTTTATCCATGAGGGTAAACTGTTGGATCTTAATGTCTGTCATCAAAAGGCTTTCAGGGCCTTTATGATTATGAGGTTGTTAACATAAAGCAAATAGGTAAAATCATGATGGTAGTCTCCTCCTTAAGGATTCCTCAAAATCAATTTAGATGTAGCAGTTAATCAAAATTAGTGTATTGGTTTGGGAACAGTCATTCGTGATGAAGGACAGTGTGTCTAAGTTGCAAAGTCCAAACATGAAGAGTCCCCATTCTCACCTGTTTTAGTTGAAACAATAGCTTGCCATATGAGAATTCAACTGGTTGCCTCTACACAACTGCAAAGGGTGATTATTGAATCAGATTGCTTAGCTCTTATTCAAAAGTTTAATTCTTCTTCAAGTGATCGATCAAAAATTGGTCTTATTGTTTCCAACAAATGGAATCTATGCCACTCTTTCATTCATTCAAATTTTGATACTCTCTCGAAAAAAAAAAAGTAACAAAACTACTCACAGTTTAACTTATTTTTCTTTAGCTTAAATAGTTCAGAAGAGGTGTGGTTTGACTCTCTTCCTTATGTTTTGATACATTCAATTTCTTTTTTTCCTAATTTTCTTCTTGAATGAAGTTATTTTTCAAAAAAAAAATTATAAAAAAAAGAGAAAGAGAACAATAAAACATGCAAACTAAATTATTTTTATTATAATAAAATTCTTAAGAATGCAAAGTTTGTTTGAAATGTGATAAATTTTGAGTTTGTTATAAGTAGATATATGTCTCAAACATATAAAATTCAAATTAAAAATACATTATTAATAAAAATAAAATTTATTTATATTAAATATGCCGTAAAAGACTCTTTCTAATTAAATAAATAATCTAAGTCTCATACTTTCACCACGTTAATGCTCACAAGTCACAATCACTCTACAGATCATAGTCACTAAAATAATTATATAATGGTGCATTGATCTGCCCATAAAAATCAACAAATATCGCAAGTGCATTTTCATGGATCGTAGCCCTGTCGATGATTTATTTAATTGTGGATGGAATAATTACATTAATTATTTTCATGTTCCATTGAATTATTTAGTCACTTCTCATTTTCTGTTGTTGTGCATATTGAGACCTTCACCTTGGATTTATTGAAACATCAAGACCAAAATTAATAATCAAAATCACAAAGATGCGAAAATAATCACACATGTTATTTATGGATAGAAAAATGTCTACCTATGTTCCTATAAGTATTCAGCTGACAGAAAATGTTAAACAATTAAATGGTAAATTTTTTTTATAATATTAAAAATTTATTGGTTTAATATAATTTTTAACATATTTGAATAGTGATATTCTCTTTTCTAAATTCGAAAAATATATATATACTTATAGTTAAAACATATAACTATAATGCTTAAATGCAATAAATTTTACATAAAATTTTGTCACCTATATATTATTTATTAATGTTGGTCGCCATACATTTGATATATATTTTTCTTTCCCTTCGGGAGCATCAACAATTTTTTTTTTTTTAAGAAATAGCGGTATCGGAATTTTATATCCACTAATTGTATCACAAAAAAAAAATTCCCTAAAAAAAATCAATTATTAAATTTTAACTATAAAGTTCAATTTAATTTTTTTTATGCATTATTGACATGCACCCCCATGATTTATGTCGCCAAATAGGGACAAACTTTGTCCTATTTCCCTTCACATGTGAATAATATAATACAAAATGCAATATATAAGACATTACTATATGTATTTTCTATTTAGAGCATCTCTGCCCATTTTTTATTTAATCTAAATTTTTTATTATAAAAAGTGATCATAAAAAATATGACTTCAATTCACTCTTTAAATCTAAATTATAGATTAGAGAGTTAATAGAGAGCTAAAATTTACTCTCTGTACAAAGATTAATTAATATATATCTATTTTTCATACATATCCTTATTCTTCTTTTCTTGTAAAGAGGTGACAAAAAAATTAAAATTAAATAAAAGTACATTGAATTTAAATAAAATTTTTTATTTTTTATATTTTAAAACATTTTTTATTATTTAAAATATATTCTTTATTTTAAAAAGAACCACATTTAATTAAAATTATAAGTATAAAAACCATAGTGTCTAAATACTGGGTCCATAATAAAAAATTGTCTAAATGTGGGTACCTATAAAAGCTTTGTTTGCAACACGCTAAGTTGGTTACATGATTGCTTCAAAAATTGATATTGCTATATATAAATTTCTTTGAATTTCCTCTTCATCTAATAGTGGTCATATATATTATATGTATATGTGATGTGTTTAATCAAACACATGTCAAAGGTTAATCATTTACGCTAAGACCCCATGTGGGCATTTGGCGACTTTAGCTTTTTGTATATAGTATATACATATGTGGAAAACCACATATTGTCAAATCCTTTGCCTATTAGTGTTTGTCACCTTTAGGGGTCTATCATTTCACCTCCCTCCCCCCCAAGTCAAAAACTTGCCCTCTTGGCCGACCTTCCATTACACAATATAATTATGGGCTCGTCTTGTAATATTTCCCTAAGGTTTCCCCTTTTTTTATTTTTAATGATTTCCCATCAAGAAAAGGAAGAAAAATTTTTTCCATTTGGTCCAATGATTATGATTATTAAGTATCTATATTGTAATATGACAAATTAAGAGTCTAATTTGCTAACACTTTGTTTCATTTGATTGATCGAATATATGCTTTATCGCACGAAAAGAAATAGTATATGAATATTTTTTGGAAAAAAATTAAGATATTAAAAGAAAAAAAATCTAATAAAAATCTACACAAAATGAGAGAAACTAAGTGATTGAAGAGAGAGTTGAGAGCCCTAATTGGTGGAAATATAATGTGCACAACAAATTTAGAGGATGGCCCTAATGGATGGGAAAGATGTAGTTGTTTTGGTCTTTTGAGCTGACTCCAATAATACATCCACCATCACATATATGGCAAAATTGAATTGTGGGTGTTTTGACCTATTGCCTCCACAAACAAATACCTAATGTGGTCTTCACCCACTTCCCAAAGATGGAAGAATTTTGCAACTCCAATTACTCAAAATTGTATGTATCTAATCACCCAACTTACTAGACATGAAGATTTCAAATATATAGAAATTGAGGACCTACCCACAACACACGTTCAAATGGGTTCCACCTAAGATAGTCCTCAAGTCCAAAGTCAAAACTCTGCAAAGTTTTTGATATCTAATCATTTCAGCCATTCCATCAAGGGATCTAATTTTTTTTTTTTTTCACTTAAACCAACAGATGTTAATTGTGTTAATTTTCACATAAGAAAGGTTCATATGTTACTTGTAACAATTTATAATTCTTCAACTTTACTGTGAGGTTTAATTCAGATACAAAACTTTGAATTCTAATAGATATATACTCTGATTTGATGTATATATCTTGAAGTGTTAACTCTTAAATTATATGCCCTAGCATATCCTGAAGAAAAAAAAGAAATGGACATTTGAAGTACTGTTTATACTTAGATATATTTGAAATGTTTACTAGTCAATTTATGTAAGCTGAATTATGAATATATCATTCATAGCTAAAATATCTAATGTTCATCTCAGTTGGCAACATGGGTCTTTTTAAAAAATTTCAAAGACATCAACATCCATGATATTTAATGAACGAGTGTGAGATATTCTCCAGTTTGAATCTTGTCTAATCAGTAAACATCTTCTTTTCCACAACAATAAATTTGAACATATTAAAATACACCCATAAAATAAAATAAAATGTTTATTTTTATATGTATTTAAATAACTGTTAATGTTTTATATATTTTTATTTAACAATTATAAGTTCGTGCATATAAATTGAAAAGTACATATTTAATCATTATTTAAAAATATTTTAAAAATTTTATCAACATTTATTGGTTTAAGAGGTAAAAAGTTAAATTCTCTTAAATAAAGTCTAAATTTTGAGTATTATATATGAAAAAAAACAACTGTCGAGAGAGTTTTATATTTTTTACAAGTCTATCCAATTTAAACTCTAAAATATTCTTAAAAAAATTTAAAAATTTACGAAAAAATAATAAATTAAGAATGGAAAGAAAAATAACCTTAAAAATATTAAAAATTTGCAAAACAAGTAAGAAATTAAAAATGGAAAGAGAGTAAATAAAACTTGCATGCATGCAGACATGTTGAACAAATTAAAATACACCCATAAAATATAAAATATAAAAAAAATGTTTATTTCTTATTTGTATATACTACTGATTTATATATTTTTATTTAACAATTATAATAAGTTTGTGCATATAAATTGAAAAATATATATTTAATCAACATCTAAAAATATCTTAAAAATTTTATCAAAATTTTGGAAAAGACAAGTGATGAGAGAGTTCTATATTTTATACAGCTCCATTTAATTTAAACTCGAGACTAATCTTAAAAAATATTAAAAATTTACAAAAAATAAGAAATTAAAAATGGAAAGAAAGCAAATAAAAATAGCATGCATGCGTGCAGACATGCTGTGGTGAATTGATAAAATGGACAGGGGAAGGGCACATCAAATGTGACTGGAGACAGGTTTCTAAGGCTGATTACAGATCCCAATACCGTAAGTTAAGTAGAAAATGAGATCAAATGTGGAAAATCGCATTTCTGTTAAGCGAAGCTCACATCAATCACATTCCTTTTGTTAATTTATTGTTGTTTATTTTAATTCTGAAATTGAAGAATTCATGAAGATGAAAATTTTCATCTTAATTCCGTGCGTGAATCTATTGACTTATTCACTGATTGTAACCGGTCCCTACCTTTACCGGAGTATGTCATTTTAGTCCAGACATTAATGTATTTCATTTTTTGTGGTATAGCTAATTTTATGGACCTACTTTTGATTGATTAATTGTCATGAATTCAACTCTATATTTCGAGTTTTTACGTTTCAATCATCACTTTCATATCATAAATAAATAATATGTTTCTAAAATGATTAAAATCAATTACTTACTTCCTCCATTTTATTTCAATTATTGTTCTAGAAAATAAAATTTGTTCCATTCCAGAAAAACTTTTTAGATTACCAATAAAAGCTAAACTCTTGTTTAAAAATAGAACGGAGGAAGTATCAATTAACAATTATCATGCATGATTACAATTTATATATATATATAAACAAGAAAATTTTTATTTGTACTTTCTAATTAGTGCTAAATTAAAAAAAATTAATACACAGAAAATTTTAACTAATTCAATTTTTTTTAATTTGCAATAACCCTTTTTTTAACCACCAAAAATAAAATTATCTATTTTTTTCCAAAAAAAAATAGGAAAATTATATAATTTGGCCTACGTAATGTAATGGGGGACTAGTAATGTGGCCCTATCTATTATTTGAAATCAAACAAAGCGATGGATTGCCAGTTATAGTAATAATTATTGTTCAAAAGTTTTGTAATGGTTTTTAAAAATTGCAATATCTTTATATCTACTTATGGCAATTTGCTACAAAGATAGAATTGGGCATTACCTTCTCCAATTTCAGTTACATTGCCACTAACTAGAATCCAATGTATGTTTTATTTGAGA
>CATIWM010387411.1:0-34328 GCA_949671775.1 Mallotus repandus
AATGAAAACAAATAAAATTAAAATTAAATAGAGAACAAAGATCAAATAAAAAGAAAGAAAGAATAGAAAAAACTAATTTGATGGATGCTGTATGATTAGCTCCTCAGAGATGTGTTGAATCACCGTCTGAATGAGCCTCCAGTATTGGCCTCTGTATCCTGACTTTGATTATTTTGACGTTAAAAAACAAAAGAAAACTTTTTTCTCTCTTTTCTCTTTTTTTCTCTCTTTTTCCTACGCCCTTTTTTTTGCGCGTTTCTTTCTTTGTACGTGAAAAGAAAATCACGTATTTATAGAAACATCCTGTAACCCTAAATTGATACAGGATAAAAAAAAAATTATTTTAAAAATATACATATTTATCACTTTATTTATCAAATAGATTAAATGTGTATATATCACGTAAAAATTAATCTAAATCTATAACTAATAGATAAATAAAATAAAAAAAATAAAAAATTTTATCAATTCACGCCCATTTGAATTTAAGAAAAATCAATAAAAATTAAAATAAAAATTGACGGAAATTAATCGGAATTCTAGAATTTCGGTCGGAATTCTGTAATTCCGATCGAAATTCTGTAATTCCGATCGGAATTACTACAATTCCAATCGGAATTCTGTAATTTCGATCGGAATTCTGTAATTTCGATCGAAATTCTGTAATTCCGATCGAAATTACATAATTCCGATCGAAATTCTTAATTTTCAATCGGAAATATAGAATTCCGATCGGAATTCTAGATTTTCGATCGGAAATCTACTATTCTGATTTGTCGAAGCTGTCTTTACACCCGAAGTTCGGCAGGGTGCAGCTGTTATACCTCAGGCGGTACAGTCGATGTAGCCTGCACTTTAGTAGGGCATGTCAGACCCAGAGGCAACATTGTTTTACACCAGGGTCGGCAGGATATCATTTGATGGGACGTCAGACCCGTTGAATTTTCTTCACGCGATCGAGTCGAGGACTCCGACTGCTCACACTGACTATCAGAGGATACTGATCATCATGGTATCAGTTGAGGGGTCAGCACTAGATTGGTTTGTTTAGGTCATTCAGCCTCATATGATGACGTTTACCTGGGCTCAGTTCAGAGAGAGGTTCATGAGACGTTTCTGCCTAGAGCCTATACATATGAGTTATAAACTTTGGCTAACAAACATTTTCAGAGGCGACAGGTCAGTAGAGGAGTACACTAGAGAGTTCCTCAAACTAGGTCAGTATGCAGAGGACTTGATGAGAGACCAGTATTTTACAGTCACTACCTACGTCACTAGATTGGGTTCTGCGTTCACTGGGATACTGACTACAGGCCTGACACTTGAGTCCGTGATAGAGTTGGCCAAGGAGATAGAGCTCAAATTGATCAGGCAAGGAGCTATGCCTGATTATTATCAGATGGGAGGTGTTCAGGCAGGAGGATCTCAGAGCACTTCGTACACTACATTTCAGATTGGCTCTAGTAGTCAGCAGAGAGGATTTGCTCAGTAGGGCCAAAGACCTCAGTAGAGAGTTCATAAAAGTAGTAGGCATGGTCGTAGTTGAGATTGCAGGCCTATTAGATTTGGCTCTAGTGCTACTAGCAGTGCAGCGGCTAGAGTTCCGGTTATGGCAGCACGAAATCTGCAGCCAGTGCTTGCTAGATGTGTGGGAGAGTCCATCAGGGATAGTGTTACATGGCTCTAGGGGCATGTTTTTTATGCGGATAGACGAGACATTTTGCCAGAGTGTGCCCTTATTCTGGTTATCAACAACAGTTTTCACACCATTCCACTGCCAATGCAGCTCTAGCTCCTTATCAACCGCCACCATCTCAATATTAGAGTACCTCATAGTTTGTGGCCCAGCAGGGGCAAGGCAAAGGAGGCAGAGGTAGTGTGAGAGGCTTTGGTCAGGCTTCCACCAGCCAACAGGGAGGCAGAGGACAGGCCAGAGTCTTCACTCTCGCCCAGCAGAATGCTCAGGCATCCAATGCCATTATCGCAGGTAACCTCCCGGTATGTTTCTTTGATGCTAGAGTTTTGCTCGATCCGAGTGCTACTCATTCTTTCTTGTCTCCTATTTTTATGTTGAAGTCAGGTTGGCAAGCCATGAGGATGGCAGTTCCTTTATCGGTTGCCACACCTCTAAGTGACTCATTGGACACCAATGTTGTGTTTCCTGAGTGTCTGATGTTGGTAGAAGGAAGAGAATTATTAGTGGACTTGGTGTTGCTAGATATGATAAATTTTGATGTGATCCTTGGAATGGACTGGTTGTCTCAGAACTATGCCACTGTTGATTATCGGAGTAAAGAGGTAATTTTTAAAATTTTGAATGATGAAGAATTTAAGTTTGTAGGTAACAAGAGTTCTACACCTCAGAATCTTATCTCCGCCATCATGGCTAGGAAGATGCTAAGAAAAGGATGCCAAGGATACTTGACATTAGTCAGGGATACTACAATGGAGAAGATATCCATCTCAGATGTTCCAGTAGCATGTGAGTTTCTAGATGTCTTTCCTAATGAGTTACTAGGTTTACCACCTCACAGGGAGATCGAATTATGTATTGATGTGGTCTCAGGCACAACTCCTATCTATATGCCGCCTTATAAGATGGCTTTGGCAGAGTTGAAAGAGTTAAAGGAGCAGTTGTAAGATTTGCTGGACAAGGGTTTCATTAGACCCAATATTTCTCCTTGGGGTGTACCAGTCCTGTTTGTGAAAGAAGGACAGTACACTTAGATTGTGCATTGATTATAGAGAGCTGAACAAGGTGACAATTAGGAACATGTATTCTCTTCCAAGGATATATGATTTGTTCAATCAACTTCAGGGTGCACAGTTCTTCTCCAAGATCGACTTGAGGTCAGGTTGTCATCAGTTATGGATCAGTGAAGCCGACATTCCTAAAACGGCATTCTATACTAGATACGGTCACTATGAGTTTCTAGTAATGTCTTTCGGGTTAACTAATGCACCAGCTGCTTTTATGGATCTGATGAACAGAGTGTTTAGACCATTTGTGGATCAATTTATAGTTGCGTTCATTGATGATATACTGGTGTATTCAAAGAGTATGGAAGAGCACATATATCACTTGAGGACAGTGTTACAGATACTGAGAGAACATCAGCTTTATGCTAAATTCTCAAAGTGTGATTTCTGGTTGGAGAGTGTAGCATTCCTTGGGCATGTAGTGTCCAAAGATGGTATTCAGGTTGATCCACAGAAGATTAAAGCATTGTCTGAGTGGCCTAGACCGACAACAGTCACTGAGATTCGAAGTTTCTTGGGTTTGGCAGGGTACTATAGGCTGTTTGTTCAGGATTTCTCAAGGATTGCAACACTTATAACCCGCCTAACTCAGAAGAATGTGAAGTTTATGTGGTCAGAGGCTTGTGAGAATAATTTTCAGCTACTGAAAGAGAAGTTAACCACATCTCTAGTATTGACTTTGCCTAATGGAGAAGACAAGTTCATTGTATATTGTGATACTTCCAGAGTTGGCTTAGGTTATGTGTTGATGCAAAATGGTAGGGTAGTAGCTTATGCTTCCAAACAATTGAAGAAGCATTAACAGAATTATCCTACTCATGACCTAGAGATGGCTGCAGTGATCTTTGCTCTTAAGATATGGAGATATTATTTGTACGGGGTAACTTGTGAAATTTACATTGCTCACAAGAGTCTGAAGTATATCTTCCAGCAGAGAGATCTGAACTTAAGGCAAAAAAGATGGTTGGAACTTCTGAAGGATTATGACTATGATATTCTGTACCATCTAGGCAAGGCTAATGTGGAAGCAGATGCCTTGAGTAGAAAGTCCTCGGGTAGTCTTACTCTCATTAGTGTGGAGAGAAGACCTTTGATCCAAGAGATGCATCAGTTAGTGGATCAAGGATTGATGACGAAGATAAGCAGATTAGGGGGATTGCTAGCTTAGTTCAGAATCAGATTAGTGTTGAGGGATATGATTAAGGCAACTCAAAGCCGAGATCCTACTTTGGTAGAACTTGTAGAGAAGATTCGTGCAAGAAAATTCACTGATTTCAACCTTGATGATGAAGGTGTTTTATGGATCAGTGGACGATTGTGTGTTCTTGATGTGGATAATTTGAGAGAAGAGACCCTAGAAGAAGCTCACTATGCAGCCTACAGTGTACATACATGTGCTACTAAGATGTACCATGATATAAAGGATCTTTATTGGTGGGATGAAATGAAGAAGGATCTAACTGATTTCGTCTTTAAGTGTTTGACTTGTCAGCAAGTGAAAACTGTGCATCAGAAGCCTTCTGGGACGCTTCAGCCTCTTCCAATTCCTGAGTGGAAATGGGAGAGAGTCACTATAGACTTTGTGATAGGGTTGCCTCGTTCAAGGAATGGATATGATTCCATCTGGGTGATAGTGGACAGGCTAACCAAATCTGCTCATTTTCTGCCAGTTAAAGCTACTTATTCTGTAGCTAAGTTGGCTAAGCTGTACGTCAAGCATATTGTGTGCCTTCATGGAGTGCCTATTTTCATTATTTCTAATAGAGGTTCTATTTTTACCTCTCGATTTTGGCAGAAGTTACAAGAAGTAATGGGCACCAAACTTGATTTCAGTATTGCTTTTCACCCTCAAACAGATGGTCAATCTGAGAGGACGATCCAGACACTTGAAGATATGTTGAGAATGTGTGTAATGGATCTTGAAGGTAGTTGGGATGATCATCTACCATTGGTAGAGTTTGCTTATAATAACAGCTACCATAGCAGTATTGAGATGGCATCGTATAAAGCTTTCTATGGAAGGAAATGTAGATCTCCTCTGTGTTGGAATGAAGTTCGGGAAAAAGAGCTAACTGGACCAGAAATTATCCAGGATACGTCTAAGAAGGTTTTATTAATCAGAAGGAGATTGGAAACACCAGCTAGTAGACAGAAAAGTTATGTGGATCTGAAGCGCAGAGATGTGGAATTTCAGGTTGGGGACTATGTATTTTTGAAGGTGTCACCTATGAAGGGTGTTATGAGATTTGGCAAGAAGGGAAAGTTAGCATCGAGATACATATAACCTTTTGAGATTTTGGAGAGAGTTGGCATGGTTGCCTATCAGTTGGCTTTGACTCTGAATTTGTCGCAAGTGTATCCAGTGTTCCACATTTCGATGCTCAGGAAGTATGTTTTGGATCCTTCGCACGTGTTGTAGCCTCAGAGTGTGAAAGTGAATGAAGATCTGACATACGAGGAAGAACCAATTGTGATTGTTGATTATCAAGTTCGCCAATTGCGTTCGAAGCATATTCCAATGGTCAAAGTGTTGTGGAGGAACAACACTGTGGAGGAACAATATTGTGGAGGAGCATACGTGGGAGACTGAGGCTAAGATGTGGGTGGCTTACCCTTACCTTTTTCCTCGATGAATTTTTGTTTTCAGTTCTTTATTTAAAATTCAAGGATGAATTTTTGTAAGGGGGGAAGATTGTTATAACCCGAATTTTTGCATATTATAAAATTTGATTTTGGGATTTGCAGTGTTAATAAATATTTTATTAATTTGGATATTTGATTATTAGTGAAATTAATTTCGAAGTTCTTGTGTTGAATATTACTTTAATATTATTGACTTAGTGTATTTTAATACACTTTAAAATTTTTTAAGTGTGTAAATATATATATGTGTATTTTGGAGGAAATAATAAAAATTTAAGATATTATTATTTTAAAAAAATATTATTTAAATTTTTAATACTATTATGTTAAAGTTATTATTATTATTATTATTATTATTATGTTGTTGTTAAAGTTATTATTTTATTAGTAAAAAAATAGAAAAAACGCGAAATGGTAGTACCCCCCTATTCTTCTTCTTCTTCTTCTTCTTCATATATTGTTTTTTTTTCTTTTTTTTTTCTGCAAAAAATCGATGCCACCACCACCATCACTGTCAACCACCACCACCCACGTATGCTCAGCCACCACGCCGGACAACCAGCAGCACCAGTCGACGTCCCTCTATTCTTTCTCTCGGTTTCTTCAACTTGGCCGGATTTTCTTTTCCTTGCCGGTGACGATTCCGGCCACCTCAGCCAGCGACGTTGGTCTCTATTGGAAGCTCATCTTCCAGGCTTCTTAAATTTTCAAACCGTTTCGAGTTTCGACTCTGGTAACTACTCCATTTTTGTGTAATTCGATTTTTAATATTTTGAGTTTTTGGTTAATTAGAGCTTAAATTTGATTTAATTTGATTTAATTGCATTGAGATTAATTGTTTTAGAGATTGTGAGCTATCTAAAAATGATTTTTATTTATTTTTCTGAAAATCTTGAATTTTTCCGGGTTCAGGTTACTGTTCATGGTACTGTTCTAGACAGTTCCGGGTTGGAAAATTTTTATGTTCTTAATAAATTCTTTGTTATATGTTGAGCAAACTTTGTGAATGAGGTTTATTGAAATTATGTGTAGAATTTTTATTATGAATTTTCGAAGGTTTATGTGAAAAATGAATTTTTAGAAAAATTAGTTTAAATGGGTAATTTTTATATTTTAGTTGAAATTATTATTAATTATTATGTTTTGGACAGTTTTTGAGAAATAAATAGTATTAAAATAATTTTTATGAATTATTTTCTATTTTAGCTAATTATTAATAAATTTCGGAAAAACATGTGAATAATAATTTTATTTATTGTTTTTAAGCTTAAATGAGTTTTTGGTTATTTTTATTATATATTTTAGCAATTTAAATAATTATTTGCAATTAATGCTATTTAATTGCAGAATTTGAAATATTATATTTTAATAATGAAATTTAATTATAAATTAAGATTTTATTATTTATTTTGGAAATAAATGTCTTTTATGTTTTTATTATGTAAATAAATTGAATTGTGGTATTTAAATGAATTTTTATGATTTTTGGTGAATTATTGGAGTTTATATTATTTTATTGATTGGGAATTGTGTTGGTTCTCGGTTGGGCAATAATTGTAGTTCGGGGGCCCAACCCAAGAAATTGATATGTGAATATTTTAGAAGTGTGTTTGCGTGCAGAAATGGCTCTACTTTTAATAGAAAGATGTCCGTTTTGCAAAGGAGACTCTACCGAATTTTCGATAGAATTCTCGTAAAATGTGATATCGGGTCAATCCTAAGTTTTGAGTTTTAGTCGAGTCGGGTCCTAGATCGAGTCGTTCTTTAGAAATCTCTAAAGTATAAAACTAGGAATTTATTTCTAATTATTTATTTATTATTATTTTCTTTTAGCTATATCGTGAGCTAGGCCTTCAGGATTGGGTCAGCTGAACCAGAGTAAAGGAGCGCATATCTGTGAGTTATTATTATATGTATGCATGACATATAGAATTCATGATTTGACATCCATATTTTGAATAAATATGAATTTATTATTATTTAGGAGAAATTACATAAAAAACTCTAACCTTTGAGGGTATTTTCAAATAAAACCTTTCAATTTTTTCTTTCAAATATAACCACAACCTTTAAAACGTTATCAAAAAAAGCCATCATTGGATGATTGTACCGGTAACAGGAGATGAAACTGTTTTTTTATGATCCATGAGGCCCACTTCGATGACTGTACTGGTAATAGGTGATGAAACTGATGCATTTGCCCCCAAATTGATATTTTCTCCCCTCCAATTGAGTGTTTCATTTTGGATTAGCAGGCTGTTTATATAGGTAAAAGTGCAACTTAGTTATTATAACAAAAAACTCAGTATACTAGGTATATGAAATTTCAACAAAAAACTCAGTATTACCAGTAGAGTCATCCAAGGAAGGCTTTTTTTTATAACATTTCAAAGGTTGTGGTTATATTTGAAAGAAAAAAGTGGATAAGGTTTTATTTGAAAGTATCCCTAAAAGTTGGGGTTTTTTTTTTATGTAATATCCCTTATTATTTATTTTGATTTTATATATGCATACATTTATATTTCATAAATATGATCATACATGCATATAAATGTTTTCATAAGAATATTTAAATGCAAATTTTAATTTCATAATATAGATGCATATATTTATGATGAATTATTTATCTATTTATTTTGAATAATATTTTGGAGGATAGCCGTAGAACGTGCTACCTCGTGGGCTACACTAAGATAGTGTGCGTACCAGTACGTTAAAATACTAGGTTTGATATTCGATCGATATTATGGAATTTATGATTATTGAATTATTGAAATTTGTGGTTGAAAGTGGTGTGACTGCGGAAGCTCGGTTGACTTAGTGTCTTGGGGCTAGTCATGCCGGCAGTGAGACTGCGGGAGCTCGGTTGACTTAGTGTCTCAGGGCCAGTCCACTGTTAATTTGGAAAAAAGAAATATTTTGGTATTTAAGTGAGCCTGATGGCCAGTAAGAATTATGTGATTTGAGGATACGAACTTTTTAGGGTTCTGCTCCGATCCTCCAGTAATATATAACACGAAAAATATTTTCAAGCACTTGTGTGAGTTGTATGTATATTTATATAATATAAATATACGAATATTATTATTGATGCTTGTGTGTACATGCATTAGGTTACATGCATATATATAATAATGATTCACACAGTGAGGTCTGACCCCCCTCAATTATTTTTCAGGATTCTTCTCGTCAGACCTCTACTAGTAGTACTCTTTGTCGGACTCTTTCTTCACTGGCCGATTTATGTAAATTTTGAATTGTCACTTTTCTTGTATTTTATTAGACGCTGCAGTAGTAGTATATCTTGTTGTAGTATTTGATGTTGTTTTAGACTGAGATTCTGTATTTGAATAATTGTTTGAGAATATTTTGTTATGTTATAATATGACGTTTTCTTTATATTATTAAAGTTTTAATTCCTTGGTATTTTTTTATATGTATGTTTGATGGTAAATTGTGTTTAAGGCTTGCTACGGGTTCCAGATTTATGTGAATTTCCGTTCCCTAGCACCGGTCATGACTCCCAGGTTTGGGTCGTGACATTGTGTTATTTACCTTGATTAATTAATTGGAATCTTAAGGGAATGTACTTTTTTATGCAAGATCTTAATACTTTACATTTGCAATTGATGTTTCCTAAAGTTTTGCTTTGAGAGTTAGACAAAAACCATGATTTTAACAATTTGCCTAATTCGAGGAGATGCTTGTTCAAATTCTTTTCCCTAATGGAATGTCTTCCTGATGTAGAAAAAGTTAGTGCTCGCACTTACAATTTGGCACCCAAGGTTGTTTCTTTTTTCTTTTGTTTAAGAATGTTCATGCACCATCTTTTCTATATCCAGACATTTTTATGCTCATAATATAAACTAGGTTCAATATTCTAATATCATGTTTTAACTTCTAGCATTTGATATAATCAATACTTTATTTGAGAAAATGATTATAGATTCCAAACAACTACAAAACCATGTAAAGCACTTTAATTCAACATAATCTACCTTTTCTTAGATGCCTTACCATTTCCTGAATATTAGTATAAGCTAATAAATAGAGTGTGATATAATGTTTGCTCTAAGTGAAATTCTAACACTCTCCTTCTATTATTTTATTTATTTATCAATTTTATCCAATATTAACAAATCAGAAATTTAGCTTAGCTATTACTTAATTAATTTATGTTGTGCTACCATTATGATGTACAATAATAAATAAGTTGTAGATTCTCTTTGATAGTTGTAATGCTTGTATTTTCTACATCTTATTGTTGTAAAATTTTTCATCTTAATATTTTGTGCTTTAAGTGATGCCCTATGATAGTGTCATTGTTGTTCACATTATTTTAAGCAAATAGAATCGTAATACTACAATTTTCCATTATGTTATTTACATTTATATAACTATAGGAATAAACAATTTGCTTTTATTGCTGGATGGTGAATCCAACTTTTCATGCTTATATGCCTATCAACCTAAAAAGGCCAATCTTTTTAGACTATTTAAGTTATCTTCTAGATATTCATCTAGAGCATATAATCATTATCTAGATTATGTGAAAAAACTTTATGAGCATTAGCACAAAGGTGAGAATGCCATAATTGTTGACGACTAGCTATACCAGGTACTAGGAGTGTGCATTGGTTGGGTTGGTCAGGTTATAAGTTTTAGGGCATGGAACCAAGCGGTTTTGGAGGGTGGAAATCCTGGACCTAATTGAACCGAATTGAAAGAGAAAACTGAAAATTTAGAAGTCGAATATTTTCAGGTTTAGTAAGTTCGAACTTCAGTTTGGGCTCGGATTGGATTGGGCCTAAAAATAAAATGGGCCTCATAAAAAATAAACATAAAAGATATATATTTTTCATTAATAATTTTGGGCCAAGCCTATATATTTACTGGGTTCAAAATATACAACAATATTAAGCTTCCTGTTAAAGCCCTAATTTTAGATACAAAAAATTAAGTCAGTTTAATACAAAAAAATATTTTCTACAAATTGCCTTCCAAAAATTAAGCAACACTGCAGGCTCAACTATCCACCCATTTTGACCTAAAAATATATATAAAAAAAGAAGTGAATCAGAGTTGATAAACTTAGAAGCCTATGCATAAGACTACAAAATATCCAAAAAATAAAACTTTAGATCCATCTATACATTTGTGATTCACCTACACATTGAATCAAGATGAAAAGAGAGATTTTTAGTTAGGACAAATTAATTACAAGTTATACTAAACAACAAAAGAATTAGTAGGCATATAAAAGGGCTCAGGATGCTTTTATCAAATCATAATTAGAATTTAACCCTATTTCATTGGCAGCAAAGTAAACAACAAAAAAATGTTGAAAGAGCCACCTAATGAAATTGAGCAATAATTCTAATATAAGTCAGATAGCATTTAGGGTGCAAGCATCATCATTGCCAAAAAAAAAAAAAAACTAAACAAATGAGGCTTAGTTTTAAACAGTTTCAAGCACAGCCAAAATGTAGCCACATAAGCTACCAAAGAAACTTAAGCATGCATTCCTTTTACTCTTAAACTAGGGTGGAAGCATCATCATTGCCTCATTCTTGTTGCAACATAAATGCAGGCACCTCAAAGAATATAACTGAGGCACTATAGGTTGGTCACAAGCTAATAAAGGGACACAATAAAATATGCTAAGCATTTAAACCCTAAATGCAAGAAGAATAACAGAGAACTCAATTAACTGTGGTAAAGAAGGGCCACTGCCCACTGGTTCAGGATCTATGACAGAAGAAACAAAGTGAAATATTAGATTAGGTTTAAGCAATGAATAACAAAATAAGAAAAAATAAAAAAATTGAAAACAGAAAAGAAACACAACCTTTCTCAAGGGATTCTAAATCCTCCAATGTTTATTTAACCAAAATCTGTTTGATTTGGCCTTTTAAGCCAATCTTGAGCGCAGATCAAAGCCTCCATAATTTTTAGAGTTAAGGAACTCCTAAACGCATCAAGAACACGACCACCAGTACTGAATGCATTTTCAAAAGCCACAGTACTAATAGGAACTACCCAAACATCTCTAACCATGTGAGATAGAATAGGGAACCTCTCAAAGTTTAACTTCCACCATCTTAGGATATCAAAAGTAGCATCATCCTCCACAATAGCCTCACTCAAATAAATATCAATTTCAGATCGTTTACTACCACCCATTCCATATTCTATTTTATACTTTTTGAATCCATCTTTCATTAAAAAGATAGAATTCCCAAGAGTTGGCATAGGATTAGGCTGCTTGGTCTAGGTACTGTAGCTTGTCTCACTACCAAAGCCATATTTAGAAGCAGTAGAAGAAGGCCCATAGACAAACATATAATCATCAAATAAGGATTCAAATAAGCTTTCATGTTGTTAAACAAATTGCTTCCACTAAGTTCACCATACATTTGATCAACAGAGAATTGAATGAACTTAAGTTATATCAAAGATCTAGAATATTAGCAATGAAAATCAAAGAGTTCATTTTTTATGGATTCCCCAATACTTGTCAAACTTTTATTTCATAGTATTACCCATGTTAATAATAAAAAGATAATAAGAAGATTACAACTCATTGAGCATACAATTCAAATCAGATATCTCAATAAATAATGCATTTGCAGTGACATACAATGAACTAAAAATTCTAGGTGTAATGTCATGGAAAATCTTCAACATTTCAACCATTTGATTATAACACTATCAGTCAATGAAATCAGGAATTTCATCACCCAAGTTAGCTCTAAATAAAGATTCAGTGTCCTCATATTTTTCAAATGCTTTCTCATAAAAACAGGCATTTTTCAGTATAATGTAGGTGGAATTCCAACTATTTGGGACATCAAGAGACAATACAAATTTACAATCAATGCCAAAAAGTTATGATATTTCCCTAAACTTCCTCAACCTAGCAGGAGAATTACACATAAATGATAATTAAATTGAGGATGTGAGCAATACCTCTCATGTGTAAAAACTTAATTATGACAGAAGAGGAACTCCAACTAAGTAATTTCTCTTTAAAATAGCCTATAATAGTGTCATCTGAGGAGGCATTATCAACAGTTACTGTAAAAACATTTTTTATGCCCTACCCAAGCAAACAATGCTCCAATGCCTTATGCAAATTCTAAGCATCATCAATAAAATGGGCAATCACACATATATAGTTAATTCGTTGGATAGATGTCCAAGAATTAATTGTTATGTCGATTCTTTAACAGTGTCACTTCATAAAGTTTTTTAGTTTCCCCCTCTTAGACACAAAAATATTGTAACAGTCTCTACTAATTGTCCACCTAGAGGGCATTTTAAAACGAGGACAAACAACAGGCATAAATTTAGCAAACCAACACCTTCAACAAATTTAAATGGCAACTCATCATGAATCATCATTTGAGCAAGTGCATTTCTAATAGCATCTTGCTCAAACTTCCAAGTTCCTAACACATAAGACTGTGTTCTACTATCAGGTGCTTCCACCACAGAAGGTTTCAAAGTAAAAAATGACTGCCTAGTATCTTTACTATGTGGAAAAGTTTGAACAAGTCAATATATGGTTTTTCAAAGAAGATGTGACATGTTTTTTCGAATGATAGTTATATGTAGCAGTATAATAGATACATTTACGTTTAATGATCACAATAAATTCATATTTTATTGTCTCAAAATACAATACTGCTATAGAGCAGATTTCGATTCAGTTTCCTTTCTTTTTTTGGGAGCAACCTACTGAGGCTACTACTTCTCTGCATCAGGGATAGGAGGGGCTTCCACCTTAGCATTAGAACTAGTGGCATTAATAATGCCACTGCGATTTTCCATCTACATAAATAACAATAGAAGAATAGAGGAGGAATTTAGTCAGTTAACAACATTACAAATCATTCAAGATAAAAGTAAATCACTTATTTCAAAACATTTTATAGTATATATGTTTGTATTGTTGCTCAACAAATTTAAACTCGTAGTGACAGAGACACCAAGAAAACCAAGCGTCAAAGCTTATGCTTTGAAAAGCTTCCATCATTTTTATAACTTTAAAGTTATAACTTTAAGTTTCCACCTTTTTTTGAAAGTTTAATTTTATAACTTTAAGCTTCTACTACCAATAGTCTATATACTCTATGTATAGACATATATACAGAAAACAAAACACAAACATGATTATTTAACACATTTTAACAAAAAAAAAAATTCACATAGATAAAAAAAAATTCATTAGACATTTAACATTTATATAACACAGATGAACACTGTGTTCCTAAAATATAAACACAAATCAAAGAACTAAACAGATGAGGAGAACAAAAAAAAAGAATCATTTGATAAAGCTGAATAATTTTAAAAAATATTATTTACATAAACAAAATTACAGATATATAACTTTGTCATAGAGACCATAAAATAGTTTTTTAAAAAAATTAGCCTTAGTCATATATATTAACAAACGTTAGCAAGAGAGCAAACACAAAAATATTTACAAATCATTAAAAAATTTTAGATCTATTAACAAACTTTATATTTACACTTAATATAAATGAGATCAAACACAATATTCTTTCCAGAACAAAAAAAATGTTTAGATCTATTAACAAACATTACATCTTCACTTAATTTAAAAGAGATCAAACACAAAAATCTTTCCTTATAAAAAACATTTCAAAAAATATATTTTTTTTACACAAATCTATAAAAATATCACATAGATCTTTACATCCATACCATTTTTCAAATAAAAAAAATTTCAAAATAACATTAACATAAAACATAAACCAAAATAACATAGACTATTTTTGAAAAATTTATACACTATATATTTATTAAAAAAATGAACTTTTTTTAAAAAAAACCATCAAAATATTTAAATATTGCAAAATCCATTAACAATCAAACATATATTATCATTGCTATTACCATGAAAAGACACATTGCCTATTGGTATGGCGATCTGCTTAATATCACTGTGAATCAAGAAAAAAAAAGAGACTGAAACCGATTTTGAGAGAACAAAAGAGTATTTGATGAAGATTAAAGGTTACGAGGGTAAGTTTCTATTAGATTGAAGAACTAATAGTCAAGAGAAGATACAGAAAGATAGAGGGTGAGGGTTAAGGTTAGGCGAGACTGAGGGAGATGAGAGAGGATAAAGCGTTTTTAAGGTTATAGAGAGTAGAGGCAGCAGGGGGAAGAGAAGTGAAATGAAAATTAGGGTTTTATCAATATATATAACCCTCTTAATACCAAACGGAGTCGTTTAGTTATATTAGTAAAACTAAAAAAATTTGGATGGGTCGAAAGATTAAATGCTTCCCTCGACTCGTCATCCGATTTCCGAATTAGCCCACTTATCCCACCCAAGCAGACTAATATACTTACTCGGCAATCAAATTGAACCAATAAATCAAGTCAGAATCTTGGGTTCGACCGAATATTTCTCACCCTTACTAAGTATGTACTTCTCTAGGTTTAATTTCTACTATAATTTGGTTGCTGACTAAACATTTAATAGACACATATGCAAATTGTGAATATATGGGCCTATGTGCATTTGACTGCATGCATTATTAGGCTAAAGCAAGCTAATTATCCACTATCTATGAGATTATGCCAAGAAAAATTATAACTCAAATGCCAAGTGTACATTGTGATAGCAATGTTAAGCATTTTTCATTGCGCACCTTGGTATATCCAAGCTTTTCATATGGTAAAATAATGTTTCAGATACTACTAACCTCTTCCAACATTGTTATTAAGATACTTCTTTTTTCCTTTTAAGATTTTAAGCTCCTATTTGCGAAATGGATATACACACATGAAGTTTTTCAAAGAAAGTTGCTACGTGGTTGTAATGAATCTGATGATCAATGAAATGTTTAGTGAAAATAATATCACTAGATAATTGCGGGTTCTTAGCCTTTTTTTAAGGCTCTTTAATTAACCTTGCTGCCACAACTAGACGAAATTATCCTTCTTGTGTTGTCTTGCATGTATTATATTCATGAATAAACTTGTTTCTTTATTATATTATATTTTACTTATTTGAATATATTATGATTTTTTAAAAATTTTATGTATAAAATTTTTATTGTGCATACATTAATATATATTATTCTACTTCATGAATTTGTAGAAGTGTGTTTCTTGATTCAAGATATTAGGCCTGTAATGGAATTGAAATTTATTTCTTTTTCTTTTATTTTTATTTTAGTAAGTTGCTTGAAATGACAAATGGCTATTTATCATGTAAAGCCTCTTTAAGCTTTTGTATCTCACAAGTACTATGCATAATTATGTAACATAATTATTAAGAGAAAAATAAGTAGCAAACTTTTATTAATTCACATGCATGTTTATGTTAGTAATTCACATGCATGTTTATGTGTCATTCATTGTTTACAAGGAGAAAACTTTTATAATCCATAGTTACATTCCTTAGATTATGGAAGATAAGAATTTTGTGGTTCCTTTAATATTTTCTTATGTACGGTGTAATATAAAATTTCACTAAGATAGAATTCTAATCAGTAAAGAGAGATTAAGAAGTATAAGCTTTGAATCTTTCCTTTTTCCTTCATTTCTTTGTTTCTTTATGGCATTGCACATTTAAATTACTTAAAAATATATAAGTGTAATGTAAATATGAGGTTAGTGATGCGAAAAAATTGAATAAAGTTATTCTTTTTTTTGCAGTCAAATCACTCTCCATGCTCCCATTCTTTCTTTTTTTTTTGGAAGGATGAGAGTTTTAATGGTAACAAATTTCTAATTTTAAATTAATTTTTTTATTGATACCATATTTGTTCATTTTTTTTGTAAACTTCTATGTCTCCATGCCCCAACAACATAAATTGCTTTATATGGGTTTGTATCTTTTGATATGGGAAGAAGTTGCAAACTTAAGATTCATGCTAGAATGCCTATGCTATATTTATCATCTTGCATGCATCAATGTGGTCCCATCTTATAATTGCATTATGCTTATGTGCTTTCTTATCCCATTAAGAAACACAATATTTTATTTTGGATCCATACCCTCTACACTTGTCATTAGTGTAGGCCTCATTTAGATGAGCTCCTAAATTCTAGATAAGTTGATTGATTAGCTAAAAAACGCCCAATGGAGAGAATATATGATTTCAACTTGAAAATGCTATAATTCATAAGTTTTGTAATTAAATGCTAATAATCCCAATATTTATTTATTTATTTTTAATTTTTGTAATTAGTTGTTTAGTTGTTATGCTTTTTGTGGATGGCCCTTAAACTATATGGCATGCTGGCTAAGAATGTTAGCCCCATGATGGGGGGAAATGTTAAGCCTACTTATGGAGGTGAAGAAGAGGCATTCTTGAAAGAAGTTTATTGTATTATGAAAAATTCCTAAGCTATTAATATCCTTGCTAAAGCTTTTAACAAACATTTATATGACTTTTCTTGGATCAACTTTTGTATTTTTTGATGAGTTAACACATGTTGAATGAATCATGTCCTTATAATATTCAAAATAAATAAGTGAATAAAAAAAATGATATAGCGGAAGCTTGTCAATTGAAGGATAACTATTGAAATATGTTGATTAGCATAAGAATGCCAAAAATCAATCTTTTATGATCGATCGAATATATGATTACTAGAAAATAGGCATCAAATTTGTTGATTCTAAAAGAATAGTAAAATTTTGGAGAGGAAAGAAGATTTTTATATTAAAATTTGCTAAAAACTATCTCCAAATTAGAAAAAAAAAACAAATGTCTAATGTTCACCAATGCAACCCCAGAAAAAAAAGCCTTAACAGAAGTCAAATAAAGGCTCATAAAAGAAACGGGCCAACAAAATATAAAAATAAAATAAAAATTGGGTATAAAACTTCAAAGCCTCAAAACACCTTCAAACAATCAAATTTGGTCCTAAGATTTGGCTACAATGGGTAAACCTTATTATACATATAGATCTCTAAACAACCTTTGATTTGATATACTATAGGTGTCGTAACTCATTTGGAGTCAAACGTTATAGCCTTTTAAAACACCATTGCTAGTGATGTCAAAATGGGTTGGTGGATCGTGTTTATGTTAGGTTGACCCACTTTGGTGACACGACTAAGGTTAACACAAACATGACCCATTTATTAATCGTGTCAAATGTTTTAACCTTAACACGATATAAAAGCTAAATAGGTTACATGAACAGGACACGTAAGCCATTTATTCAAATGGGTTATGTGATTTAAAATCATCCAAATGGGGAGTAGAAAACTTGTGCCTAATAGCAATTTTATTAATGGCCCTACTATTAACATACACATGCCAAGAACCATCCTTCTTTGGTGTCAAAAGAGCTGGAATTGCACTTAGACTCAAGCTCTCCTGAATATGTCATTAGCTAGTAATTCCTCAACTTGCCTTTGCAACTCGTCATGCTTACTTGGACTCATATTGTAATATGGCCTATTAGGTAACACTACTTCTAGCTCTAAATGTATATAATGTTGGATATAATGCAGAAGTGGTAATCCATCTAGTAATTCATCATAAAACATTAATGAATTCTGCAATAAGTAAAGTCATTGCTTTTGGAACTGCTGTTGACTCAACTACCTCTTTTCCTAATAACATACAACCTATTTCTAACTTTTGCAGCTCTTCATTAAACTAAGCCAAAGACAACATTGTAGTACTATCCTTTGAAGGATTAGATTTTTTGATCGTTTGCCTACTGGGTAGCAACACAATTTTAACACCATCGAACATAGAATTGTATATATTAGCTCGACCATCATGCATCACACTATTTTCATACTACCAAAATCTGTAAACAGTAGGTGACATGCGTCCATAGCTACCACATCACACCAAATAACATCCTTATATCTCACACCAATGAAGAATAAAACTAAAGCTTGTTTGGATATTGTTACCTCACCACCCTCATTAAGTCAAGCTAATTTGTAGGGTTTAGGATGTTTCTCGATCTAGATGTTTAATTTTTACACTATCTCTAAAGACACTATGTTCTCACAACTACCAGCATCAATTACAAAGTGACATACCTTGCCAAGGATGGTACATATAAACTGAAAAATATTGCTCTTTAACCAATCATCTTCATTTGCAGCTTTTGGTGTCAAACAAAACCTCCTAACAACTAGTGCATTCCCTACATCTCCCTCTATAGTCTCTTTGCTAACTAATTCTTCGTCATAAACTAGTGAAGCTGTAATCACTACATCATCTTCATCACAATCATCAGTTTCAACAAATAAAGCCTTTTTTCCAGCCATTTTTTACACTCAAACAACCTATGCCTACCTCCCTACAACCAAAACACTTCATACTATAACTGCTAGCTCCTTTATTAAATTGGCCAATACCCCCAACACCTTTACTAACACTACCACTTGCTTGATTTGTACTGCCACCACCACTACCCCCAACACCCCTACCATTAGCACTTGCACCACTACTACCAGTGCATGCATTAAAGGAATTACCAGCACATCGTGTTTATTTTTCAACCATTAAAGTTCTTTAATGTGCAGCAGACATAGAAACCGGATCAAACATATTGATAGTATCTTGAATTTGCACCCTCAAACCCCCAATATACCATGCCACCAACTGGTCTTCTACCTCTTGGATTTTGTTCCTGATAATCAACTAATAAAAATCAGTAGTATAATCATCCATTGATAGAGTGCCTTGCACTAGGTTCTGTAACCTTTGGTACATCAGCCTGTGAAAAGTTGTATGGTAGAAATGCAGCTCACATATGTTTTTTCATCTTCTCCCAAGCAATAATCTTTGATTTACCCAATTTGTTTCAAGTCAATTTCAGCTACTACTACCATGCTATCACTCTCCCTTACAATCTAGTCACTACCAAAGGCACACGTTTATCTTATGGCAGCCCTCTAAACTCCAAAATCTCCTCAACCGTGGCTATCCAAATAAGAAACTCTTTTATTGTAGGCTACTATGGAATTTAGGAATTTCAATCCCCATTCCCATCTCTTAACGCCTCCCATCATTTTCAATCGCCACCCTATGATGCCTTTGTGGAGCCTTCTTATAATATTCTTCCTCATCATCATTAACCTCTACATCCAAATTTTCTTGTGGTTATTATCAAACTGGATTGAATTGACTCTATTTTGATTTCCCATAATTATGGCCATCCTCTCTATCAACTGTTCCATCATCTGCTGAAATCGGTCATGATCTTCTCACAAACTCACTGTTCCATCTCACGTTCATAAATATTATCAAGACATTATTATTTTATGGGTGGCATGCTAAACCCAAAAATGAATTCGGCTTTAATGCCAACTAATGTAGTGAAAGCTTGTAAATTGCAGGATAGATATTGAAATATATTGATTCGTGCACGAATGCTAGAAATCAATATTCTATGACCAATTGAATCTAGGATTACTAGGAAATAGGTGTCATATTAGTTGATTCTAAAGAATACTGAAATTTGGAGAGGAAAGAAAATTTTTGTATTAAAATTTGCCAAAAAATATCTCCAAGTTAGAATAAAACAAATGTATAGTGTTCACAAATGCATCGCTAAAAAGAAAAGGCCTAATTAAAGCCCAAAAAAGAAATGGGCCAACAAAATATAAAAATAAAGCACAAAACTTCAAAGCCTCCAAAATACCTTTAAACGATCTATATACCCATGTATATAGATCTTTGAACAACCTTTAATTTGATATGCTATAGGCCTCGTAACTCATCGGAAGTGAAAATCTATAGCCTTTTAAAGCACTGTTGCTAGGGGGTGTCAAAACGGGTTAGTGGATCGTGTTTGTGTCAAGTTGACCGACTTTGGTGACACGATTAGAGTCAACACAAATACGACTCATTTATTAATCATGTCAAATATTTCAACCCTAACACAACACAAAAATTAAATGGGTTACATGAACACGAAACGTGTAACCCAATTATTTAAATGGATTATACGGGTCCAAAATTTTGACACAACCTATTTAACCTGTATAACATTTATAATATAGAAAAGGGCAAAGGTGCAAATTGGACCCTTACATTTTGCCCTAATTTCATATTGGACCCTTTCATTTTTTTGAGCCAAATTAGAACTTTTAATTTGGAAATTTAGCCCATATTGGACCTTTGGTGAACACAATCAAGCCCTGTAAATTTTTTTAGCACAATTAAGTCCTATAGATTCAATAAAAAAATAACTTTACCAGATACTAACAAATAAGATTGACACTTTTTTTAGAAATATATATATATAACATAATTATAAAGTTTTAAAAGTTTTTAATCTATAAATACTTTTATAAAATTTTTCTTTATTTTAAAAATTTACAATCAAGTGATATAAATAAAAAAAAATAACAAAATTTATTTATTAATATAAATAGTGAATTGATAAATGACCTAAAATTTGATTTTAATGGTTGCATTAAAAATTTTGTTCATCAATTATTGTGTAGGTTTAAAAATTATTGTCTCAGTTTAAAAATTTAAATTGATAAATGAAATTTAAATTTTTTTTATTCAATTTTATTCAAAATTAATAATTCAATTGTTTTATTCTTCAATTTTTTATTCAACCGTTAAAATCAAATTTTAGGTCAATTATCAATTTGCTATTTATATTAATGAATAAATTTGGTCTTTTTTTTAGAAATTTATATCACTTGATTGTAAACTTTTTAAAATTTAAGAAAATTTTAAAAACTATATTTTATAGGTTTAAAAACTTTATAATTAGGTTATATATATATATATATATATATATTTCTAAAAAAATTATCAATTTTATTTGTTAATATCCATTAAAATTAATTTTTTACTAATCTATAGGACTTACTTGTACTCAAAAAAAAGTTACAGGACTTGATTGTACTCATCAAAGGTCCAAAATTAGAAGTTCCAATTTGGCTTATTAAAATGAAAGGGTCTAATGAGAAATTAGGGTAAAATGTGGGGAGTCCAATTTGCACCTTTTCCCATATAAAAAAAATTATTTTTCACAAAAATTAAAAATAATATCTATAATTTAGCAATTTACATAATACAATTATAAAAATATTATTTTTATAAAAAAACTTGCAATAAGTGACTAATTAACTATTTAAAATCATAAAAAATTATATGAATTTTTAATGGGTCATGTTATATTGGATTGACACGACCCGACAAGACACATATAATTAAATAGGTTGTTAATCGGTTCATGTGTGAACCCTTGATACGATCTTGTTAAATCGTGTCATAAACGAGTTGACCCGATTCTAACACGAACTCATTTAACCTCAACCCTAATTCACTAATTTTACGTGTTAGGCGAGTCGTGTTCATTTGTCATTGCCCATTTTGACACCACTAACCGTTGCACAATCCGGCCCATTTACCGTCCAATCATTCTATAAAATATGAAGCAAGTTGGTTCCCACCAAGAAGCATCTGGGTAGTGGATTACTATTAAAAAAATGGATTATTTTTTTATCCTTTTTAATATTTATCACTTTAATGTTTATGGTAATAATTCCATATGTACATATGTAATCTCAACAACTACGATAGATCTTACAATTAAATCAAATAATCAACATGGAATCTTGAAAAACATGCAAAGGTGGTTTCACCAGCTAAACACCCTTTAATTAATTGTTGGCAAATTGTCAACCATAGAAGAGGTTATAACCACTCTCTTGATATGTAAAACTTTTGCACATGGTTCAAGTATACACCCCTAATCAAATAATCAGCATGGAATCTTGAAAAGCTTGCAGAGGTGGTTTCACTAGCTAAACACCCCTTTAATTAATTGCTTGGAAACTGTCGACCATAGAAAAGGTATAAACCACTCTCTTGATATGTAAAACTTTTGCATATGGTTTAAGTATATTAAGAAGAGTTCCTTTCACCGCATGATCAATTAGTTCTCCTTGTAATTCATCAAGATAAATGAACGCACTTAATATTTACAGAAGATTATCTAGTTAAGGCAAACCTTAAACTAAACAAAAACAAAAAGTATTCAAACCCAAATTAAAACAAATAAAATAAAAATATCTAATAGAAACAATATATGAAAAATATATAATATATTATATTAAATAATGCCTCTAAATTATAAGCATAAATGAGAATATCATAAATACTTGTCATCATCCACCTTACCTAAATTAATAATGAATTAAATGTACATGTGGTCATCACAAATTATTATTTTTTTAATTTTGGCACTAAACATATCTTACAATGAAATAAATTTTTCTCTTCAATTGCATACATTGATATTTACAAAATTTAGCGATCTTTACAACTATTCATGTATCTAGTGAATAAATCATTTTTACTAAATTTCTTTTTATAATTTTAATGCAATTAGTTCTCTAGGATTGACTACTGATGGAATTTTATATTGAATTTGTAGATGATGATCAGGATAATGTTTTTATTGTTTGAGTTTTATGATGATCAAGTTTTGGCATTTATAATTACAACAATTGGTTGGTTGTGTGAACTATTCACACTAATACGTAAATTGGTTTTAGCTTATTCAACATATTTCAATACAGTTTTTTGTTTATATTTATATTTTGACAATCAACATATCTAACAAGTTTAATTTTTATTTATAATTATATCCAATAATGCTCATAAAATTCAACTATTTATATAATTATAGCAACAATATAAATACCTTACATGCAATACAAAAAAACTATTTTGAAGTACAATATGTACGATATGGTACTATTCAATTTGCATAAGAATTGTAAACAATTATAACAAATTATGAAAAAGACACTAAATATAAAAAATACATCTAGAACTATAAGAAATTATAAAAAAATTTATACATTTGAGTTCAAAAAAAATTATATCATTTGTTACAATTGTTGATGTAAATTATCTCTTAAATATAAAAAAAAATAAGACCCTAATACCTTCTACTAAAGTATTTGCCCAATCAAAATAACAAAATATGCCTTTATCCAAAAAGATATGTCATAGATGTCCTTCATTTTGAAATTTATTTACACTTGTAGATAAAAAAAATCAAATTTCAAAATCAAAATATTACATGTGTGTATGTGTATAAAAAATGAACAAGAAACATGCATGTAGATGTTATGATCCAACAACTCTATGAATGGCTAGCAAAAAGCAATTAAATTTATTAGAAATATAATAGACTTCCAATACTTTTTGGGTAAAAAGTGATTATGCAATAGCAAGATAGGAGTACCTCCATCAACACCTCCACCTTCTAGCATTCTCTCATTTGCTATGTTAACCTATAAAAAAAATGAAAATTAATTTATATATTAACTCCAAGTATATAAGGATGAAAACTCTCAATCTCATTATGTGCCATCAGACAACATAACACAAGTAGAAATTTATATTCTTTAAAACTTTATCACTTCACTGCATAATAATAGTGACTGAAGAATCTAAAAAAATTAGAGTAACCAATTAAAGAAAATTGCACTTATTTCCAAAGTAACAAGCTCATAAATAATAGACTCGTGAATTGAAGAGCTTAGCTAAATTAATTTTAACATAGTTATTAAGCTTATTTGTTTTCTGAACCACTTCTTTAATGATAATCCAATACATTTTTTAGTTACTTCTTTAATGACAATCCAAAACTAGTTTTGTAGTACAATATGTATTATACATGTTACAATTCGATTTGCATCAATCATTTTACTCCAAACAACATATATTTGATAATTCATTTACTATTTCTTCATACTTATTTTACAATAAGATAACTCCTTTTTACTTAAATTTTGTTATCAGGAAGTAATAGCATATGTACCTATTTTTATCATGGATACTATAGTTATTTTTAAAATTATGAACATTCATAAATAAACATCAATCCGATAATCTGTCACACAAATAGAAGATGAATATTAGAAAGTAAACACATATGCATCATCCACTTCATCTAAAACAATGAAAAATTAATTACACATGTAGTCGTCGAACATTATTTTTTTTTTCAGTGTGGGTATATTGAGCATATCATACAATGTATTAATGTGTGGTATTTATAAAATTCAATTATTTTTATAAGCAATATCATAATAATATTGCAATTACATTTTATGCAATAGAAAATATTATATTGCAGTACAATACGCATCACATGAAGCATGACTTAATTCACATCAATTATTTGTCACTAAACAACAAATATTAAACTATGGGTTTTCAAACAAGTAGAAGAAAAATATTACAAAAGGCAACACCTATGCAATATTTACTTTACCTAAAGTAATGAATAATTAATTGCACATGTGGTTATTCAACATTAATTTTGTTTCAATAATGACACTAAGCATATTGTACAACAAAGTTAAGTATGATATTTATAAAGTTTAATTGATTATTAATAAAAATACTAAATTTTATTTTTATGACGAAAAAAATTATTAAATGATTTGGTAGATATTTGTTAATGATTCATATGAATTGAATTATACTTTATATAATAAGCATTATGTTGCATATTAATTATTTATACTACATATAAGCTATTTGTACAATACACTTAGAAAATTATGCAATTTAATAATAAAACTCTACATTGTTTTTAGTTAGAGCTAAATTAGATTGTTTTTTGAATTTTATAAGTAAAGATACTACATTTTAGTTGTCTAAAGAGAAGTTATTGAATGAATCATTAGATATTTATTGTTTGGTGAAGAATGATTTGTATGAACTGAATTATATTGCATATAATAAATATTATGCTAAAAAGTAATTGTATCTTTTGTAGAATACACTTACAAAACTATGTAGTTTAGTAATAAAACTACATTATTTTTAATTAGAGTTAAATTAGATTGTTGAATTTCATATATAAAGATACTAAATTTTAGTTATCTTTAAAAAAATTAATAAAATTCATTATTAGATATTTATTTCATGAATAATTATTTACATTAATTCAATTGTACTGTATTAGTAAATATTATGCTGCAAAATAATTATTTGTACAACATACTACAAAACAATTTAATAATAAAACTTGATTATTTTTTGTTAGAATTAAATCACATTGTCGGTTGAAATTTATTTATAAATATACTAAATTTTAGTCATCTAAATAAAAAATTATTAAATGAGTTATTAGATATTTATCAATTGGTGAAAGATGATTCATACGAATTGAATTGTATTGCATGTAGTAAGCATTATACTGCAAATTAGTTGTTTACACTATATATAAGATATTTGTGTAGTACAATTATGCAATCTAAAAATAAGACTACATTGTTTTTAGTTAGAGTTAAATTAGATTGTTTATTAAATTTTATAAATAAAATTTTTGTTGTCTAAAAAGAAATTACTAAATGAACTGTTAGATATTTGTTGTTTCATGAAAAATAATATGTATGGACTAAAATGTACTTCATATAATAAATATTATACTAAAAAATAATTGTATATTTTGTAGAATGCACTAAAATAATTATGAAGTTTAGTAATAAAACTACATTATGTTTAATTAGGAGTAAAATTATATTGTTGTATTTTATAAATAAAATGTTAAATTTTAGTTATATAAAAAAATCACTAAATAAATTGTTAGATATTTGTTTCGGTGAAGAATGATTCATACCAATTGAATTGTACTACATATAATAAAAAATTATACTACGAGATAATTGTTTGCAATATATAAGATATTTGTACAATAATAAGTATAAAATATCGTAAAAATATACTCCACACTCAATATAAAATTGGAGGTATATTATAATGAACTTCCAAATCACGTCCTTTTCTAGACATTTCTAATTCATATCATTATCAATGATACAATACTTGATAATATGAAAAGTATTTACTTGATATTTGTAAGTGATGAGGCTCAGCGAACATCCAAATGTTTGGCAACCATGGCACTGTGTGGGCTCAAGGCTCACTAAAGAAATATAATTAAGGCTTTGAGCCCAAATCGAAAATGGAAGTCGCCACCCGAATGAAAGTTGGGACACACTTTACAGCAATTGGATCCCACAGAGGGATGACCCTTGCAGCCGTCCTTAGAGACTGAATTTAGAAACTGGGTATGGACTTTTGGAATGTCCACCCAACCTTGTAGTTGGCCTCCATTTGTCTTTTGTGTTTTATTATTTTTAATTATTTAATTATTTCTCTGTTTACACGCAAATTGCAGTTTCCTCCAAACAAACTTTAAGATTTTACAATTAAGTCCAAGTTTATAATTAATCCATTTTCATATGATTCAACATCATCCATTCATAAATCGATAACTAAATTAAAAATATAAATAAATGTGCATGCAAAGAAAGGGGGGAGGAAAAAGGAATTACAACCTTTTCATGCAAGTAATAATAATTAAAAAAACATAAACAAATACACATGCAAAGAAATGAGGGAGGAGAAAGGAACTACAACCTTTTCATACAAGCAATAATAATTAAAAAAATATAAAAAAAAATATACGCATGCAAAGAAAGGAGGGAGAAAAAATATTGATTACAACCCTTTTGCACACAAGATAAATAAATAAAATCAAAATCAAAATAACTAAGAAATAATCAAAGTGCTACTAGCTTATTCCATCCTGAAACTAAAATTCAAATTAGTTCCCAAAAAATAAGTAAAAATAAAGAACCTAAGAGAAAATAAGAAAGTTAGTTCCAAAGAATAGAATATGAATTAAATACAAAAGATATAACATGCAATATTCACAATTTAAATGAATTCTACCAATTACTTTATTTAACAACTAATAGCTCAAAATTAAATTTATTGAAATTACTTCTAAATATTAAAATTAAACTAGAATATAAAATTAATTAAAATATTTACAATACTAAATGACCTAATCTTACTAAATTAATTAAAGGACAAATTATTATTTAATTTAATATTCCTACTTAACATATACACTATTAATTAATAGTAAAGTAAAACATAGGACAAAAATAAAGAAAACAATTATAAACAATTATAAAAGAAATTAAATTAAATACAAATAATGCACTATAAACCCATAAATTAATGAAAAATAAATAAATAGAAATAAATTAAAAAGATGAAATAAAGAGGAAGAACAAAGAATAAACTAAGAGGATAAAACAAGACAAAAAATTTAAAGTGCCAAAAGACCGGAGTCATAATGTTGGGCATTGTAAACTAAAGAAATAAAAGAAAAAAAAAACAAAGGGCAAAAGTGGTTGGATAGGCACTGTTGCACAAATTAAAAAAAAAAACTCAACTGAAAAAGAACAACATTGAAGCAGTGAAACACTAACAGGAACTTTGTAGCACCTGTTAATGCTTCGATCAATATCTAAAATTTTTTATTTTTTAATTGAAAAATTAAAATAAAAATAGATGAATGATGAATCAAACTAAAAATTGTAAAAAGTCCCTCAGATTATCACCTGTTAAGAGGAGCTCCAACTCACAATAATGACATTTGATATCATTATTTTGATTTTGGCCAGTTGTCAAATTAAAAAAAAAAGTGTACGTAATTTTTATACAACTCTTCTCTTTCTTTCCCTCTTTTCTTTCTGCAGATTATTTTCTTTTTTCTTCTCTCTAGAGACCTCCTCTCCTTGATTTTTCTATCTGTGTTTTTTTTTATCAAAGACCTTCCTCCTCTTTTTTTTTAGCTCCCCCCTCTTAAGAGTTTCCTTCTTTTTTTTTCCAATTTCTTCCCTCTTTTTCTCCCACTCACCTCTCTAAAATCTTTCTATAAACACTCGAATTTATTTTGAAAATTTTAAAATATATTTTGAGACTTGCAGTGTTAATAAATATTTTATTAATACTGAGATTATTATTTTATGAAATTAAATTTGAATAATTGGTGATAAAAATTATTTTAATTATTAATTTATAAAAGTGGGTTAATTTTATTTTAAAAAAATTATTTTATTGTGTGTATTTTAAGATTTAGAGAGAGAGATTGATTTTTATGTAGTATTCTTCTATTATTATTATTATTATTATTTTAAAAAAAGGACAACAAAACAAGGCAGCAGCTTTTAAAAAAAAAAAACACAGCATTTTTTTTCCTCTTTCTTCTTCTTCTTCTTCCTCTTCTTTTACCACTTTCCGTCCGGCACCTTTTTCGGCCACCTCAGCCGGCCAGGTTGGTCTCTTTTAAAAGCTCGTCCTCCAGGCTTGTCAAATCTTCAAACCGTTTCGAGTTTGGATTCCGGTAACTACTTCGTTTATCAATAATTCTATTTTGAATATTTTGAGTTTTTTTGTTAATTTGAGCTTGAATTTGATTTTATTTGAGATAATTACTTTAGGACTGATTGTTTTAGAGATTGTGAGCTATCCAAATATGATTTTTATTTATTTTTCTGAGAATTTTAAATTTTTTCGGGTTCGGGGTTACTGTTAAAGCACTGTTCCGGACAATCCCGGGTCAGAAGAATTTTATATTTTTAATAAATTTTTTGTTATATTTTGAACAAGCTTTGTGAATAAAGTTTATTAAAATTATGTCTAGAATTTTTATTATGAATTTTTGAAGGTTTATGTAAAAAAATGAAATTTTGAAAAAATTAGTATAAATGAGTAATTTTTATATTTTAGTTGACATTATTGTTAATTATTATGTTTTGGACCTGTTTTGAATAATAAATAGTGTTAAAATAATTTTTATGAATTATTTCCTATTTTTAGTTAATTATTAGTAATTTTAGAAAAATATATGAATAATAAGTTTAATTATTATTTTAAGCTTAATTGAGTTATTTGCAAATTTTATAATAAATTTAAGTAATTTAAATGATTATTTGAAATAAATGTTAATTTAATTATAAGATTTGAATTATATATGTTTACTAATGAAAATTTAAATATAAGCTAGAATTTTACTATTTATTTGAAAATAAATATATTTTATAATCTATTGTGGAAATAATTTGAATTGTGATGTTTAAATGAGATTTTATGATTTATTGAAAAAAATATATTATTTTATTGATTATTGTGAAATTGGTTCTCGGTTGGGCATTTGGTGTAGTTTGGGGGCCCAACCTAAGATTTAGTGATTTGGAAATATTCGAAGTGTGCTTTCTTGCAGGATCGACTCTACTTTTAGTAGAGGGTTGCCCGTTTTACAGGGGAAACTCTGTCGAATTTTTGGTATATTTCTTGTAAAGCGTGATATCGATCTGTGTCGTAATTCTGAGTCTGATTATCATTGTGTCTTAGATCGAGTCAGTTTTGTCATTCCTTCATTTTATGAATTCATTTAATTATTTTATAAGCATATTTTAAATAAATATTACTTATTTTAGAGAACTTCGGGGCACGAGCAGTAGCACCAGGGCAGCAGAGAACGCGTCGCCCGGCACGCTCCACCTGTGAGTTGATTTTACAATATGTGTGTTGTGTGTATTTAAATGAAATTTTTTAGTAATAAAAAATATCGCATGGTTAAAAAGATGTGATTATTTATTTATTTAATTCCTTATTTATTCATTCTTTTTATGAATTAATTATTTACTTGATTTAAATATTTATAATCCAAATTTGATTTGGAGATAATGGTAGAACGTGCTACCTAGTGGATATCACTAAGACCACGTGCGCACGGATAATATCTAGTATATGATATATATGTATATGATTGAGCTCGGTTGATGCATAGCTCTCGGGCCGACAAATAATGTGGAAAAGGGATGTAACTCGGTTGATGCATTGCTCTCGGGACATCCAATATGGAATAAGTGAAATGATTATGGCAGTAACTCGGTTGATGCTTTGCTCTTGGGACGGCTGTCACTTGGATTAAGAGAGCCGAAAGGCTATTAGAATAATGGTTTAGGGTTCTACCAGTTTTCCACCAAAATAAATATTTTAAATGTTTTATACGAGATTTCATATTAAATTGATTTAAGAAATTTTAAAGACACTCGATATAATATTATGGAGAAAAGTAAATGATTTTAATAATCATAATTATTTTATTCTGTTTTATTTTAGAAAGAATTTTAATAACTGGTTTTTAAAACCAACATGCATTTTATAAAATTGATTCACTCAGTGAGGTCTGATTCCCCTCAATTTATTTTTTTTAGGACCTCACAGTAAGTCTATTAGCATTCCTCCTTTGTGCCGAGTTCGTTCTTCACCGGCAACATTGTGTATGTTATTTTAGATTATGTACTGTGTACTTAAATTCAAGACACCGCAGTAGTTAAATTTCAAATTTGTATTACAAGTATTCTATATTGTATTTGAATATTATGTCTGAACTAAAATATTGTATTTAAAGAATATTGTTTTATGCTCATATAATTTTGTGCATTTATTATTTTATTGTTAAGTGTATTGTTTTAATTCCGTGAAAAATTTTTAAGGCTTGCTATGGGATTCCGTTACCTTATGTATCCCCAATCCCTAGTGCCAGTCACGAACCTTCAGTTCGGGTCGTGACATGAATTCCCGTTCCCTAGCGCCGGTCATGACTCCCGGGTTTGGGTCATGACATATAGTTATTTTAATAATATATTAATTTGATTTTAATATTTTTACAGCATTGGATCGGCCAATATTCATTTCATTTATTTTTTAAATTTATTAGCTTAACTTCTAAAAAAAATATTGAAAATTTTAGCGACGAGTTTTGGCATTCCGTCGCTAATTTAGTGACAGATTTTGAAATCCGCCGCTAAGTTTTCAAAAAAAAATTTCCAAAATTTAAGCTATTTATATTCTTTTTTAAATTGTCAAGCTTTAATTCAATAGAAGTATGATAAATTGTTCATTGAATTCATTTTACTTTTAAAAATAGACTTTATGACATATTAACAGTATTTTTCTCAAATTTGTATAATTACCTTGTTTTTTTGAAATTAATAAAACTTTAATTCATTTAATTTAAAAGTTTCTTATATCAAATTTATTATACAACATTTGATATGAAACATTTTTATTTTTTGAATTATAGTTATTTGTAATTTATATTAATTTGATTTTAATATTTTTACAACATTGGATCGGCCAATATTCATTTCATTTATTTTTTAAATTTAATAGCTTAACTTCTAAAAAAATATTGAAAATGTTAGTGACGGATTTCAAAATCCGTCACTAATTAGCGATGGATTTTGGCATTCCGTCTCTAAGTTTTCAATAATTTTTTTTCCAAAATTTAAGCTATTTATATTCTTTTTTAAATTGTCGAGCTTTAATTCAATAAAAGTATGATAAATTGTTTATTTAATTCATTTGACTTTTAAAAATAGACTTTATGACATATTAACACTAATTTTCTCAAATATGTATATGATTGAGCTCAGTTGATGCATTGCTCTCGGGCCGGTAAATAATATGAAAAAGGGATGTAACTCGGTTGATGCATTGCTCTCGGGACATACAATATGGAATAAGTGAAATGACTGTGGCAGTAACTTGGTTGATGCTTTGCTCCTGGGACAGCTGTCACTTGGATTAAGAGAGCCGAAAGACTATTAGAATAATGGTTTAGGGTTCTACCAGTTTTCCATCAAAATAAATATTTTAAATGTTTTATATGAGATTTCATATTAAATTGATTTAAGAAATTTTAAAGAGACTCGATATAATATTATCGAGAAAAGTAAATGATTTTAATAATCATAATTATTTTATTCTATTTTATTTTAGAAAGAAGTTTAATAACTGGTTTTTAAAACCAACATGCATTTTATAAAATTAATTCACTCGGTGAGGTCTGATGCCCCTCAATTTATTTTTTTCAGGACTTCGGAGTCAGTCTATTAGTATTCCTCCTTTGTGCCGAGTTCGTTCTTCACCGGCAGCATTGAGTATGTTAATTTAAATTGTGTACTGTGTAATTAAATTCTAGACACCGCAGTAGTTAAATTTCAGATTTGTATTATCGGTATTTTGTTTGTACTTAACTTTTAAGTATTGTTCATGAACTGAAATATTGTATTTAAAGAATATTGTTTTATGCTTTTATAATATTGTGCATTTATTATTTTATTGTTAAGTGTATTTTTTTAATTCCGCAAAAAAATTTTAAGGCTTGCTACGGGATTCGGTTACCTTACGTATCCCCAATCCCTAATGCCGGCCACGAACCTTCGATTCGGGTCGTGACAAAGTTGGTATCCTAGCCATTGTTTTATTTTCGTCTCTAATGATTTTTGAGTTGCGTTTTTATTAAACTGCTGCAGTAATTAGGTTGATAAATGTCAATTATTGTCCTCGTTGCTTCTAGGCTTTTGTATTGTGTCTGTCCCTTATTGTGTTTTGAATTCGTTTGGTTTGTCTTTTCTGAATGAAAAGGAGAGCACAGAATGCTCCTGCTACCGAGGCAGCGTATGATGATGATGAACAGTCCGTACAGGATGAGATTCCTCCCCCTGCTCCCCGTTGTAGGGGCAAAGGTAGGGGAAGAGGTAGAGGCAGATAGAGTGCAGAAGTAGCTCAGATGCAAGAAGAAGAGCAACATGTGGGACCAGGAGTTCCAGAGGTTGATCCTGCATCTTTTGCAGCTAGAATGGCAGGAATTAACCAAGGCTTGGCAGCTCTGAATCAAGTCATGCCTTTAATTCAGCAGATGCTTCAGCAGGGGAATCAAGGAATGTCCGATGTAGATACAACGCTACTGTACTCTAGAGTGGGGAGAGTTTCTTTTGATGGCACTGGAGATGCTTTGGATTTTCTTAACACTATTGAGGCTAGGACTCAGACAAGTTACTCAGATTATCAGAGGATAATGATTGTGGAGTTATCTGTTCAGGCCGCAGCTCAGGATTGGTTCATGCAGTCCATTCAGCCCTGCATGATCATGATGTCTTAGTTGGAGTTTAAGGAACAGTTTCTGAGGTAATTTTGTCCAGTATCAATGAGGGATAACTTCAGATGGCAGCTACTGCACATTAGTAAGGGTGATAGGTCAGTAGTAGACTACACCCATGAGTTCCTCAGACTAGGTCGTCATGCACTAGATGTGATGCAGGATGTCAGGAGAGCGGTAGAGTTGTTTGTGACGGGTTTAGGGGCAGCCTACATCAACATCCAGACTACAGGCCGGACATTGGACAGTGTGATTGAGGAGGCTCGACAGCTAGAGCGACGCCACATTATGCATGGCACTATTTCTGACCCCTATGTGAGTAGCAGTAGTGGAGTAGTGATGACTCAGGGGATTCAGCAGCCTATGTTTCAGATGGGCAGTTATGGTATTCAGACTGCGGGCACTTCTCAGCAGGGTTTTTGGAGTAGTCGGGTAGATAGGACATCTTGTTGGAGCTTGTCCTAATGCTGGATTGTCGTGAGAAGGTGGTAATTTTTAGAATCCCTAATGATGAAGAGTTTTAATTCAGAGGCGAGAAGAGTTCAATGGCTCAGAATCTTATTTCTGTAATCACAGCTTGAAAAATGCTTAGTAGAGGATGTAAAGGCTATTTAGCTATGGTCAAAGATACAAAGGTGGATTTTGGAGTAGTTGAGAAGGTGTTAGTGGTGTGCAAGTTTCCTGACATTTTTCCTGAAGAATTGCCAGGATTGCCACCAGACAGAGAGATAGAATTCTGTATCAATGTTGTACCTGGTACGAATCTTATCTTTATGCCACCTTACAGAATGGCGCCTGCAGAGTTGAAAGAGCTTTATGAGCAGTTGCAAGAGTTACTTGATAAGGGTTTTATTAGACCTAGCACGTCACCTTGGGGTGCACCGGTGTTATTTGTGAAGAAGAAAGATGGTAGTCTTCAACTTTGTATCGACTACAGACAGTATAACAAGGTCACCATCAAGAACAAATATCCTCTCCCAAGGATTGATGACTTATTTGACCAGCTTCAAGGAGCTCAGTGTTTTTCTAAGATTGACTTGAGGTCAGGGTATCATCAGTTGAGAATTAGAAGTGGAGATGTACTTAAGACT
>CATIWM010387481.1:0-18590 GCA_949671775.1 Mallotus repandus
GAGGCAAATGAGTGTGCAAATGCAACCATTGTCGCCCCGAATTTTGAAATAAAGTACAACAATGTTTCGCGCCAGACCCACATTGCTCCGGTTTAAACTCAATCGAAATCCACATTACTGTACTAACACCACGAAACCCAGCAACAATAGCGGCAACTGCAACAACAAGATCGAATCAAATATTAGTAAATACGACGAGACTTATCGCCAATTGGACAACCTTGATTTCATGACCGCTGCCAAGATTCTCTTCACTGATCCCCCTAAGAAAAAGAAATTCGGGTATTGCTTTCACTTTCCTTTTGTTTATTTGTAGTTGGGTTGTTAGTGGATTAAGTGGGTTTTCATGTTAGTACTTATTCGTGGTCTTTTTCTTTCAGGCATTTCGTCGAACATGTTTAGTCTATGGCTTGTTTTCTGTGTATCATATGCTTGGAAGCTGCACTTTTAAATTTGAACCATTTGATGCTTCTATATATGTTTGAGCAATCTATCATGTGAAAGAAAGTGGGTTTTCTGTTCTTTTTTTTCTTAAAAAAAAAAAGAGTGATCAGGTTTTTGCCACCCCTATTAATTTTGGATTAAAGCTTAGTTGAGTGGAGTCGAGCGATCAGGGTTTTATTATGCTATGTGATTGTATCATAAAGGAGAATTTTGAACCACCCCACTAATCTAATTAGTGCTTTTCTGTTTCTATTTCATAACTTACATGTTTGCATTTCATTTTCAGGATTGATTTCCATCTGGTACAACTCTTCTTTGCCTGCTTGCCTTCATTGGGTATCTATATCTTAAAATTTTACCTTGTTACTGTATTTTTCATATTTCAAATGTTTTCAGTTTGATGCTGCTATCTAAAGGAGTGCATGTGCATTTTTCTTAACAGCCGTGTATTTGGTAGCTCAGTATGCTCGCAGTGAAATGAAAAAAATGGATGCGGTAACTTAATTCATGCTTTGAGTATTCTTTACTGGATTATGTATATAGTCATCTCCATTTCTTTTTCCTCTCAGTGAGTTTGAAGCCTTCAAGTTTCATTATTAGATGATTGGTCATACTGTTTCTGATCATCTTAGGAACTCGAGATAAAGAGGAAACAAGAGGAGGAAAAAGCAAAAGAGATGGAACTAAAAGCTATTATAGAAAAAGAAGCAAGGTCTCACCCAGAACTTCTGGATGTGAAAGTGAGACTGGATAAACTAGAGGAAGCTTTAAAGGAAATTGCAGTTGAATCAAAGAAACAATCAGGTGAAGATGCAACAAAAAATCAAGAACAGAGTAGAAAGGAGAAAAACATTGCACAAGCTGAAGCTCTTGACAGCCAAAGAACATCAGAATCAAGCAAGTCCATGGAGAAAGACCATGGAGAAAGACCATCTTAGCAAATAGAATCTAGCACATGGCAAAGAAAAGTCAATTGGATTGGCACCAATGCCTGATGCTTCAAAGCAGGACCAGAAGAGCAGTACCTAAGATGAACTTCCAATGATTTTAAGAATGAAGAATAACCTCATCAGCAAACTCTGTGATGAAAAGAAGTCCTCTTTTTTAACAAAGCAAGCATGTATTTAGTACAGTAGGTCGTTTTTGGCAAAAATATCTTACTTTTATTTTTACTGGAATGGGGGTGTAGATGCAAGTTTTTAAGCGTGTGATCGTAAAAGAAACTATGCATTGCACAACTGAGCTTCTTATCTTTTTAGCTTTGGTAATTTGTTCACCCCATGTAGCAAGTTTTGGAGTAGGGAAGATTTTTGAGAGCCCTGTCTTCTTTTCCCTGTTGTGATTACCAACAATGTAGTGGAGAGTAGATATTGGATGCTTAAAGTTGCTTAGTGCTTAAGCTGGTAACTGGGGATTATTAATTTCAACTTGCCTGTCTTGCACTTTACTTCAGGTTTTTTACTTGTTCATCCTGTTTATTTAAACCTCTGAACTAACATGTCATATGCTAGAAGAGTGGCTCATTCTGCCGAATGAATGTGTCTTAGTTAAATTTGTTGTCTGCAGCATAACTTCAACTGCCTGCCTTCATCATTAGCCTTAGCCACCAATTTGTTTTTCAGAGGTAGCTTCTCTTAGCGTTAGGCAAGTTGGTAAGGTGTGTTCCTTCCTTACGTTGTTCATGTCTTAGAGTACACATACTAACCTAGTCTTTGAATTAGGTGTTAGCTTCAGCGCAAAAATAGGTTGACATTTTCCCCTTTTGTTGATTTGGATGGTTCTAATGTACATGCCTAGAAGTACTGTACATGTTTTTCTTCATTTTGCTTTGTAGAATTGTATTTATTTTCTGGGAGAACATCTATACTGTAATTTTTTTTGGGCATCTGGGGAATAATGGTATTTCTTAAATGTATTGTAGTAATTATAGTAAATGATGTAATGGTGGTGTAAAGGTGATGCAGTTTAAGAAGTTTATTATCTTCTGCCAAAAAAAAAGGAATAATTGTAATTCAAAAATAAATTTAATTTTGTATAATTTTGAAAAAAAAAAAACCAGTGAATTTATTCTTCAAATTTATTATTTAATTAATTAATTAATTTATTAGGTGCTTTATAAAAATAAAATCATATAAATTTCACCATCCTAATGTAATTAGAAACTGAATCATAAAGGTTTCAAAAAAAAAAAAGAAACTGAATCATAAATATAATATTTTCAATATTGTGAAAGAAGTTTTGTTATATGCCTTCTCAACTTTCTGCAAAAATAAAACTACATATATGTTTGTGCAATTTATTCATATATTTGATGATTTAATACTAAAGTAAAAAAAAGTAACATGGAAAGCTATAAAAGGGATATATATTTTTCTTTTTTAATTTACAATCAAGTTATATTCTATGATTACTTTAAATTTTACAAAGTAAAATATATTTTATTACTAATTATCATTAGATTATAAAATACATTCTTCATCCACTAGTGATTTAAACAAAATAAGAGAATAATCGAGTTAAACCGATTCACAAATTATTTGAAATTAATTTTAAAAAACTCAAAATTAACTCTTAAATTGAATTCGAGCTACTCGGGTAGGCCATTGAGTCGAACTCAAATTTTTAAATATGCAACTCGATAGACTCATAAACTTAATTGAATTTATATATATTATTTTTTATTTTAATATAATTATAAATATATCTTATCAAACTGAGTCAAGCTCGAACTCAAATTTAAATTCAAGTTAAATTTAAATATTTTAAAATATTTATTATTAAAAATTTAATTTAATTAATCGAGTTAAACTAAGTTGAATTCAAATATATTAATTATTAAATCGAGTCGAGTTTAAACTTAAAAAAAAAATTCAATTGAGATCAAATCAAGTTCGAACTTCGAATTTAAAAATTGAGTCAAGCTCAAATTTAATAATATATCAGCTCAACTTTAACTTAATTATTCAATTTAATAAGTAAAATAAAAATAACTACAAATCAAATAACTAACGAACTTTTCTAATATCAAATACAGTACAAGTAATTTAATAGCTAAACTACTCATACAGCATTAGACATAATTCAGGTAAATTCGGGATCTCACATCGTTAATTTGTGGTTGGATGTATATTAATAAGCACGTTCATGAGTCTTATTCAGCCAATAATTATCTGAATGATGGTGCATAAATAGTAAACCTTCTTTAAAAAAAAATAGACATAATTCAAGTAAATTCACTTTTGAATTTGGAGAAGTTGATTCCATTTGACTAATTTGAGGCATCACTAAAGGACCGAAGAACAGTCACATCAATACAAAAACACATGAGATCTGTAAGAACCCGTGGAAAACCCCGACCCGTATGTAGTACCGACCCACGCCCGCAGTATCCTAAAACCCTACTCAAGGCGGAATTATTCACCGTTTGAAAATCCCTTAAACCCTAAATTAAACCCTGTGGATTTCTCATCACCAAATAAGCAACTGGCTGCAACTGCAACAGGAGAACAGAGAAATGGCGCGTCTAATTCGACCCATTAGAAGAACCCTATTCTCCACTCCAAAAACTCTAATTCCCCAAATTCAAATTCAAATTCAAAGCCAACAACAACTCCTTCGAAACCCAATTTCAGAATCGGACGACAACCCATTTCAATTCCTGCTCACCAGAAATTACATCTCAGAAATGCGCAAATCCGCCTTTCATGATAACGTCCTCAGATTACTTCGCAATGAAATCCAAGACGCATTAGACTGGTCTCCTCCCAAACAAGTAATTTTTTCCCGTCTTTGATTCTTGTGTCTTTTTGATTAATGTAGATGAAAAATTTATTCTTTTTTTGGCATGTTGTTTAAAGGAAGATAATTTATGAAATGGGATATTGTTGAATTCTGTGATTAGCTTCTGGGTTTTAGTTTCGAATACACAATTCATGTAAATTTTAATTTTCTTTTATTTCATTTCTTTCGAAAATGCCTCATTTTTAATCGAAACCATTTTAATTTTAATTTGTTTTTTTGAGTCTTCTCCTTTTTTGACAATTGTTGCCTAATTTGCTTGGCCTTCCAGAAAAATTCATCTTCGAGCTGTTGGAATTGACCAATTGCATTGCTTTAACTTGATTAATGAGACATTTTGGCATAATATGTTATACAACTGAAAATAATTTGCAGCTTGTTACCCAGTTTAAATCCTTTAGTATTGATGAACGGCCCGGTGAGCAGTGGATAACATTGAAAAGGAAATTCGGTGAGAATGAAAAGATTAAGGTAGAAGCAACATTGTTTGATGGAGCTTTTCCGAGTTCAAAATCTACCGATGTCACCAATAACAACAATGCGATGCTTCACATTACTTTGATTGTTAATATCTACAAGGGTGACAATGATGCTTTAGAGATAATGTGCTCGGCTTGGCCTGACACCATTGAAATTACAAAGCTTTTCATGCGTAAGTGCGACAAGATGCAAGATAAAGCTTATATTGGTCCCGACTTCAGGTATGATTGTTTAGCAATTTATATTAAATACACTGCCATAGTGCTTTGAAGGACTAAAATGACTAGAATAATTGAATCCTGTTTTATTCAGCTCTCATTTTTGGAAAGGTCATAATTGCTAGATTTCAATTCTTTCAATTTAGAAAAAAAAGGCATTTTTGAAATAAATAAAATCATGACAAAAATGACATTATATTGCAAGAATTCAAATGAATTGAATTCTTGATGATATATTCCCCAGAAGGCCTATTAGTTTGTTCAGAAACCGAAGGGAAAAGAACTAAATTTTGCATGAAAGCAATAAATTTAGGTAGTGGATGAATTTTGAGTTCTTGTGTGTTGTTCAGTCACCAAATTCCCTTTACATTCAAACAAAATAATAGAAATTCAAACACTTTTTCCCATAATCTAACCGTGCTTGATGCTTCATGTTGAATTCCAGATTTTACTTTTTCTTTCATTTCCCCTAATTTACAATCATTCAACTGGTGGAACATGATTTTCTTTCTCATAATATGAAGTGCTTCTTTCTCTCTTCTTTTATTAGGGTCCGTTTGGCATTACAGTGGGGAACCTAACTTTTAGAAATTTGAATTTTTATTTTTACTATTCTTACTTTAAACCTGTTTTTTCTAAAGTATGATTTACAAACAACCTATTAATGGTTAATCTTCCAGCTTTCTAATAATTGATTGTTTACAGCGAATTGGACGACAAACTGCAAATGTCGCTCTATGATTTCTTGGAGGCAAGAGGCATAGATGAGGAATTGGCAGTTTTCTTACATGAATACATGAAGAACAAAGACAAAACTGAATACATTAGGTGGGTGGGTACTGTCAAATCTTACATTGAGAAGAAGTAGACATTGCTTTCTTATGGTGATTTTACGACAATAATTTGAACCTCAAAAAGAACAATAGTTTTGGATACCTATCCAATACTTCACTAGTTTTTGAATATAGGATTCCCATTGTAAAGAGTAATCAAAGGCATTGGAGAATCCAGTTTTATGCCATTGTAATCACAGGGAGTTTGTGTTATAATCTCTAGTTTTCCAGGTGCAATTATGGACTCAATATAGATTTGTAACCTATTCTTCAACCTGATGATGTGTGTATACAAGTGAAACAGAAGCTCATTGTTTTGCCTTGAATGAAGTTGAACTGTTGGGGATGGTAAGGATGGAGAAGAGATAACTCTTGTGTTGACAGGTCCAAATCACAGGTAATCATTTCTGCAAGCAAATTGACGTTTATGAAAGGAACTTACTTTTGTTTAGGTATGAATGTGATTGTGATTTATGGGTGCCAAAACAAAGTATTAGGAGACTAACAAATGAACAAGTAAAATCCTTATACAGGATTTGGAAAATTCAATGGTTGAATACATTGTGATTAGCTATCCTCTCTCAGCCCTTGCTCAACAAAAGGGTTGATCTCAAATTTCTAATAAAAAAAAATCTGAGGAAAATAGAAATGATGAGAGGCTGCATGGAAACATGAAATTGATATAAATTCCCATGTACACGTGCATACGTCCGGAGCTTATACAATGAAATATATGCTCCAATTATTTAAGATTTTTCCTAAGCAATGCTTCAAGTAATATGTCAAAATTCTTTTAAAGTTTTTAGAAATTTCATAACTACACTTTGATGTTCTTAAAAAAATTATTTTTTTTTAGAAATTTGATCTTCGAATTAAAAAAATATGTTGAATCAGTAACCATTGATATTACAGCTAATATGCATTTTTTTTATAAATTAAAATGTTGACACCTAGAATATAAAAATTATTAAAATTGCATTTTAAATATCTTTGTATAATTTAAAAAATTATTCTTTTAAGCATCACAATTAAATTTAGCTCGTAACTCATAATTTACACTATCCAAAAACATCTGAATTTAAACCAGTAAGAACTTAGAATAAGAGATTTTTTGCTAAAAATATTTTGGCAAATAAATTTAGTGGGATCTTACACTATTAAGTTCATTCTTTGAAATTTTATTTTTTAATTGATAAATAATAATTAAATTTGTACTTTTATAATTTATTATTATTGGTCGAAAACTATTCTTCAATTAATATAATGTAGATAATATAGGAGAGAGAGTGTTCATGATGGTATAGAGTACTTTTCTTTGTTATGGTATACGCTAATAAAATAAAAGAATGACAATCAAATTTTCATTATCATAAGATCTTAGGAGTGATGACCATTTCTTGCTTTAACTTTGTCACCTACTCTCCTAAGTCCTCAATAGAATGATAGCACAACATTTGATTGTGTATTCTCTACTACACAAGCCATTAAATAATAAAAAAATGGAAAATGGGATTTGGATTTTTGTCCATGAAAGAAGACAAATACATGGTCTAAGATCTTGAAAAGATTTCATAATCTCAATTTGATATGTAAAATATGGACAAACAATCCACCTTTAGTATGTACTATAATAATTATAAGATCTTAAGAGAGAAGACTAATTCTTGCTTCAAAACTTTCACCTAAACTGAACTCTAACTCAGCAAAATGATAGCAACATATTTTTCATGTAACCTTTCCTAAACTCTCTTTTTTTTTTCTTTTGAAAGTGTTTCTTAAATTAGAGGCAAAATAATAGGTTGAAAACATTTATTTTAATGCCAAAAATACACATAGAGATAAAGCCAGTCCAACATAAGAAATGGACAATCTATCTAGATTTCAACACATGGCAAAACCCCACCAAATGTCTCACTCTCATAGTCAATACACTTGTGTGGTACTCTTGTCACTCTATCACTTCCCTTTTGTTAATTAATGTTGGGGGTCTATGACTATGTGGGGATTAACTGTCATTTATACTGCAATAGTTTGGTTGGGTCTTTCTGTTACTTTACTATGTTGATTGTAGAGAAGATTAAGGTGGTAATGACATGATTAGCATGATCTTAATTGTATACATCAAGTTGATTTGGACCCACTATTAAGTAGACCTCATTATTGAGATCTCTTAGGTAAGAAATCAAGGATATCAAGATTTAACCACAGTATAATATAGGAAAATGATGTGGATAGCATAGCTGAGGGGCCTTTATGTGCCCTTAATTTCACATGGTTAGCTTGGCTATACCTACCCATTTCAATGTTTTTTTTTTCCTGCATCTTTTTTTGATCTTTGTAGCTTCTATACAAATAGAGATGGTCTACTTCTTCAACTGCTAGTGGGTCAAATATGGTAGCCAATTTAGATAATCACAGCCATTTCAGTTTATATATATATATATATATATATATTGTAAGTAAATTATTTTATTATTATTAGAAGTAGTCTTATCTATCCACCTCTCCAAACACAAAATATTCAATGAATTCATTTGGACCATACATATTTCATCAATAAGTCCAAATTAAAAATAAATTTTACAAAATTTTTATTTAAATTAAACATATTCAGTTAAATTTGTAAATAAATTTTATAAAATTTTGTAAAATTTATTTGAATCAATCACACTCTAAAACTAAAATATTTAAAAAAAAATTAAAGTGAATGTACAAATTACAAACTCTTTATGGAAACTAAAAATAATGTATGTTTTTAAATTCATAGGTTTAAAATGATTTTAATCCTCCATTATTCCTTAATATATATATGTGCTCTTTCTAATGGAGCTTGTCTTGTACCCAACTTTCATACATGTAGTGGACCATGTTGTATATAATATAAACAACATTATGAAATGACAATCACTGGCATCCAATACAAAAAAAGTTCCATAAATGAAATGAAATGAAAACTCATCATCAATCAAAGACTCAACCTTGTTCTTTAGTTGCAATGCAATTACATATATATCATCAGCACAAATGAGAAAATATCTCCATAGCTGATCTTTCTTTCCTTTTTAATGACATTTATTAAGAGATGTTTCTATATACCGCTACTATCTATTATAATTCAAATTTGAATTTTGAAGTATAGTGTATATATAGAAGAGCAGTTTTATAAGGAATTTTAATCTGAAAGCAGCCACGCCCTTAATTAATTTCATAAATATGGTAAGAAATTAATTTTTTTAGAATTGCAATATATTTTTATATCGTATTTGGTATGAAACTAATCTTTATTTGAACATATATTTCAGTAGAATTTTAGACCACTAAGCCAACCTTTGTGTTTGAGAAACCAATCTTTACCTGCTAAAGGCAGTGAGAAAAGGCCACCAAAGTCATGAAAGATTAGCTTCTTTAATCTTTAGCTTACACATGGAGACTAGAGGGTAATAATACATAACTTGTCAACTAACAACTTGCTAAATTTAGAGGAAGACTTGGGTTGGACAAAAGTAGCACACCTTCAAAGTTCAAGGTTTCAACACCAAACATGCATAATTTGGAAATCTTCAAATTCAAGAATTTGTAAAAGAAATTTATCTCTCAATTCATTTCTATAGCCAAAGAAACAAAAAAAAAAAGAAAGAGAAAAGGATTTACAAGAGATCCAACTAATTAAAAAAGATGAAAAATTCTAAATTAATCAAGAATAAAACAAAAAAAGTTGAAGGAGAAGAAGATAGAAATTGAACAGGAAAAAAAAAAGCAAGAATGAAGAAAAAAAACAGAACTAGTTGTAATTAGAGCTTAAGTGACAAGTCAAGCTTTTGCATATCATCCTTTTTAGTCTTCAAATGGTTAACTCCATTATCCCACCAATACCCACCAAGTCCTTCTCTTACAGGAGAAAATTTTCTTGCAGTTTCGAATCTTGCAATACCATTACCAGAAGGTGATCCAACACTTGCCCCCATATGCAAACTCTCTGATGCCAACTTCCCGACTGCTGGCTGCTGATCAATAGGTTGTCTAGACCATCCATTTTGGCCATAAATATTTGAAGAACCAAAAGTAGAAGATTGCACAAAAGTTGGCTTGTGAATCATGGAGTGCACTTGGATTCCTAGTGATCTGTTTAAGGAGCCATGCAAAGGAAGGGACGCCATGCTAGAGTATCGACTTATGTGTGAGTGATGATGATGACCTACTAGAGGAAAAGAGGCTGCACTGATTCTTTGTCCGCGTTTAGCTAGTGTTCTTTCTCTTTTGTGAGCATTTTGGTGACCACCAAGTGCTTGTGAACTATAGAATTTTCTTTGACAATAGTTACATGAGAATACTCGAGGCTCGGTTTCATTACCTTGTTGAGGAGTATCTTGAAAGGATTTCTCGGATGAACCCATGTCAAAAGAATCGATGAGATTGAGTTCTGGCTTTGAATCTTTACTTGAGAGGCTCAGATCCAATACAAGATCATGTTTGCTGCCTTCTTGATGCTTCTGTTCTCTTTGTTCATGCTCTTTTTGCTGTCGTTGCTGTTGCTGTTCATCTTCTTCTTCTCCTTCTTCTTCTCTTTTTAGTTGTCTTACCTCTTTCATTGAAGGTTTTAGAGCATTTGAAACTGAGATTATGCTTGAAGTCTCAGAGAGGCATGTCTCCGATATTGGAGGCTCCATGTTGTGAGGAATGATGAAGAGAAAGCTTCCTCTTTGTAAAGAGGGAGGAATTGGGTTTAATAGCAAAAGAGAGCTAGCTGGTAGGTAAAATGTTAATTGATATGGTAAATAATAAATGCTATGCGCTATCTATGGAAGAATATACTATTACTGTTTTTACAGTTACAAGGTCTTTATATGGTAGGACTTAAGGAGTAAGACTTTTCACACACATGGATAGAGAAAAGTGAGAGAGAATTCATATTTTTAGTGTCACCTGTCATGAGGGTTTTGATTACAACTCATGAGGAACAACCATGAGCCTATTGTTTCCTCTTACACATATATATAGATAATACCCGTTTGATAGTTTTTTCTACCTTTTCTTTGTCTTTACATTGTTGTCTCTTTATATTTTTCATTGGCTTTGTGTTTTACACCTTTTTTTTTTTCCTTTTCTTTTCTATATATATATATATATATATATATATACACATATATACATAGAAATATTTATGTTCATGGGTTATGACTTGGGTGATGACAGACACAATCCTAGATAAAAATTATTATAATCTTTTCTTTTTGGATTCCTGAATTATGTAGAAGTAAAATGGACTCATCCTAGAAAAGATGTGGCCATGTATAGTTTCAAACCCATATAGTAGGATTTGCCAAATCCTTACAGAAAAACACCTGTCCTTATCTTGCGTACTATATTGTATAGACTATACTAGCTCATGTCATGGGAACAATCACTTGGGCCAAATTGCGCGCCACTATTGCAAGTATGTGATAATTACCCTTTATATACACATCCATTAGGGCATTAATCAAGTTCATTTTTTATTCATTTTGAGGTCCATATTCTTCTTTTGATTTGCCTTTTAAGATGGGTATTGGGTACTTGAAATAATCATTAAGATACAATGATCATCAACATTTGTCTTTAGATGTTTAAACTTATACATGTACTAGCATATGTATACACATATATATTAAGAAAAGTGGTTAAAGGGCCAACCACTAATAGAGAAATGGTGAGAGGAAGTTGATTGGAAATGGTATTTGATCACTTGGTTGGGATCATTTAGCAGTATGGTCATCAAGTGAGATTGTTGAAAATCCTATTGGGTGTAATCATTGATTATGTTGACTTGTGGGATTTTGCAATATCTAAGAATCTTTTGTTTAGTCAAGTTATTGAGCAATACATTCCTAAGCAAGCATTAAGGAAGTCATTTTCATGATTACAATTCATTAAGCACATTTAAACTTTTAACATCTTTAATTTTATTGCAGAGTCGATTTCCTACATGTATACATATTGCAATTAACATTCATTTGTTTATTTTTCTTTTAGAGAAAAGGGGGAAAAGCTTAAAATTTGAATTTTTCTCATTAATGTCAGAAGATCATTTTTAACTGCTAATATTCATAATATTGACATCCAGGGAATTGAGTTATTTAATTATGAAAATATATTATTTCGGTTAGAATTAATTGTGAAATTATATGTAACAATTTCACAATTTAATGTCATCACAATATCAACTTTGGTTTTTCAAATTTGAAACATATTACAGATCATTGTAGCAATCACTTCTGGGATTCTTTAAGCTTAATTGAGTCTTTAATCAGAGCATTTACTTTTCTGAGCTGTTTCATGAAATTTATGGATGCAATATATTCTAATTATTTGAAAAAAAAACTGATCTATTTTTTAATCTAAAAAATTAAATATATATTCAGTATTTATTTAACAATGTCATTTGTTAATACCTTATAAATCACGATCGTTAATTGTTAAAGTTGACGGGAAGAAAATTTTAATATATTTTTTTATGAGTATGGAATACTGCGATAATAAGTTTCACTTTTTTTTTTATGATAATCTAAGGACACTGCTACAGAAATCGAACCAGAAACTTGAGGTCCTGATTGGCAATAGGTTCACACTACTTGTGAAAACAATGTGAGGAGGGTGTATAAATTCATATACATGACTTTATGTACTGAACAATTTTTGGCCTTAAACGAGATTTAAAAGATATAGCTTATGATAAACATTTTAGATATGTGGGGACTAGGTGGGCATGTCTATTTGTTTGAACATGATTATTTAGTACAAATATTCATCTATTATTGCATTGCCCCTAAACATGCTTATAAATTAACAACAATACCATTTTCTTTTTGGCCAAGATTAACAATACCGTTTGCTTGCAGGGTTTCATTAAAAGAATATGAAAAGAAAGATTGTCAAAAGTTACTTTCCTACTCTCTTTATGATGTACAAAAAGACATTATTATTTTTTTGTTTTTAATTTCAAAAGTCTAATTAGAGGACTGTTTATGACCATTTAAGGTGCACAAAACTCCAAATTTGCTTTCAATTTCAAAACACTTCTAACTGAAATTGACATCATAACTCTTAGCAATTTTAGTTATAGTATAAGGTTGCTATTTCACTTAATCAAAGCTCCTTCCAAATTGAACAATTCTTCAATTTGATGTGATAATATATACACTTGTGTGTTTCCTTATGCCTTAACTCTTACTCTAGGAATTTCTTTAAGGAAATCTTTCAGCTTCAAAGCACATATAAATATTATTTGATGCACTTCGAAGCCCCTGATTAATCTTTTCATCTATAGGATATGACCCTAAACTACATTTAATGGCTTCTTTTTCTTTTTCTTTTTTTTTATTTGATACATTAGATATAACCAATCTCAAAGACCAATTAAATCAACATGGTATATTATTAAACAATTTTTTTAAAACTCCTACTTGTGATCAATCATGATGATAATGAGTTAATTAGTATTAATGCAAGAAAAGGAGAGGAGAAAAAAGTACAGTTAAATTAACATCAAGAACTATGATTGATTAAATAAATACTCTCCATTATCTTGTGTAAACCAATGCTATTCAAACCCACTAAAAAATTTTATAATGCTTTATCAACATCAAGAACAATTTCTTTCTTGAATTTTCAAATTTATTGTTAGAAAGTTAGATGGCAATTACCAAGATACTCCCCCAAAATAGCAATGTATATAGTAGCTGTATATTATTGTCCACAGTTTGATTTAGGTGACATATAGTTGAATATATAAATATATATGTCATTGTTGAAGTTAGGTAAGGTTCCACATTTGAGGAAAAAGAAAAGAATAGAGGGGGGGTCTGATTAAGAGTTATGTCTTATTTGCAAAATCACTTATGATTTGTGAGCCAATAGGGATCTGTTTAGACTATATGTACAATATGTATATAATCATGCATAAAACTAGCAAGAAATGATAGTTTTGTTCTCTAGCTAGCTAGGCTTAATTGATGATCTATCCCTAAACCGGCCCTTTTTGTTTAATCTCACATTAAAACATTTCCTTAGAAAATAATTCTTTGACATTTGATGGGTACATGAGAACTATCTCAAGAGATTGTACCTATCTCTTTTGCTTGTTTTTATCATGTTCTTCCTCTTTCTTCATGTTGATGAAAAAAGGGAAGTGTTATGTGATGTGCAACCTGTGTCGGCTTCCAATTTTGAAAAACAACTACTTTGGTGAAGTTTGTATATAATAGTTAAAAGACTTATAGCATATTGACCGCAGAAAAGGTTGTCCACATGATATGTATACATATAATTTCATTTATATAATTAAATATATATGCGACTGCGGATAGTTGCCGTTAATTAAAAGTCAAATAAAAATATAAATATTACAAAAATGTGATTGATTACCAGCATTGAAAAGTGATATATCGATCAACAAAAGCATAGAATAGTACTATTCATTTTAAGGTGGTGAAAATAATAGTGTCATTAAGTTAATTGTTAAGTAATAATTGGGTAGTTACTATGTATATTTGTAGCATGGAGTGCAAATCTTTGTTGTTCTCTTCTTCTCTTATGAAATAAAATAGAGAAATAAAAGTGAATGATAAAATAATAGTGGAAAGAAGTGATGAGTTAGGCATATTGCATTAACTTGAAGCATAGTTCATGAAAAGAGTTGGAATATGTTCATGAAATAATTGGTGGGTTAGGAATATATAAATTTTGTTGGCTAAGAATATATAGTAAAGTATGGATTATAAAGTCATTACAATTATAAGAAGCCTAAATTATGACATCTTCGGACTAACAACTTTTGGGATCAACTACCAGCTTAAGTGATGTTTTGAATTTAAATCGTAAAATATGTAGTTGCGTTAAATTAGCTGTTAGAAGACTTTTTCTGCATTTTTTATGTTATTTGAATCTAATTGAATTAATTAAAATTCAATAAATTTTTAATTTTGGTCGTTTAGGAAAAAAAATTATGACATGTTTGAAGTTCAAAGTGATTATTATTATAAGAAAGGACTTCAATGGATTGGACATTGAAGTGCAAGTTTCCTCTTAACAGAAAGGCAGACAAGAAAAAGAAAAATTAGCGAAGTAGATAAAAACTTGGCTAAGTATTAATGCGGCAGATGGTAAAGTTATTTTTAACTCATTAGTCAGCAGTTGAATCCACAATTTTAATATTGTGAGGAGAGTTTTTACTGTTTATCACCTCAGTCTCACCAATGAAGTAATTTTTTTAACCTAAAAATAATTACAATAAATTAATAATAAAAGTATGTTGCAACAAATAGGGTGAGATTAACATTGAAATTCCGAGGAAATTTCACATATCCTCGTATGGCACCATCCTCGATAAAATTTTTTGAAATGAGCATACACATAATTACATTATTTCCATGTTTTTTGATAATTTTTACAAGTTACATAAGACCCAAAAAAAAAAATTAAAATAAACAATTTTTTGATAATCTTAGTAAATTCCGTACATTGAAAATACTATACTTAATTATGATTTTGTAACTACCTTTAGTTTAATTAAATTGTACGTTTTGATGATAATAGAGGTTGCTTTAAAAGATGTGTTATAGTACTAGCTATAGCTTATTTGAATAATTTTTTATATCATTGAATCGGTTTCGAAGATTAATTAATTATTACATGACTGTATACATATATGATTTATTTTAAAAAAAATTAAAACTAAAAATGTATATTTAAGTCAATTAATACTTTTTAATTAATTATAATTAGCATGAAAAACGAAAGACAAAACACCTTAAGCCAAACAAATTAATCCTATGGATTCTGAGGATCTGGTAACTAGCTAGCTAGGGTGTATCTTTTGTTTGAAGTTGCATGCTACAATATTTTAAAAGTTTAGATTAACAACAATTAATAATTGTAATTATAATAAAAGAGACTATAGAGAAGATTTTTGTTTGGAAATGCAAATGTAGTGCCAAATTTGTGATGGCGCTAGAAGGAAAAGAACAAAAACAGAAAAATGATTTGCATTAAATTAGTGTAAAATCTTTGGGGAAATAAACAAACAAACAAATATATATATATATAATCAATTGGTGGCAATTGGTTTCGTTTAATTGATGTTTTGAATTCAAATTGTAGTGTGTATAGTTACGTTAAATTAATTATTGAGAGATTTTTATGATATTTATAATTTTACTCGAATCAAACGAAATTAATTGGAGGCTAATAAACTTTGAATTCATGAAAATTTTCTAATCTATGGCAACCTTTAGAGATATAATTAAATATATGCGCATAGAAACTTTTGTTCTATTTGGAAAATGACTATGGTACACCAAATGAGGCTTCAATTTAATAGAAAGTGATTTGATATTCATAAAATCATACATATACAAAAAGCTTAACTATAGGATCTGATAATTTTAAAGATGAGATTCTACTTTATTCATAAAATAAAATATTTGTTATTGTAGAAAATGATATGGAAAACACTTTGTTTTAAACAATGAGAGATAAGGAGGAAAAAGAATTGAACTTATGACCTCAGTTTTATAATATTTATCATCTGAACCATTAGATTATAAAGAGAGAATATAGGAGAAGCACTGTGATCATTTGATTATAAAAAGAGGATATACATGGGATTGTAATTTTTGAAGATTTTAACAATTTACCTTTGTAACACTTAATTCTTAATTACAACAAGGATTTATGAGTTTTTTTTTTTTAAAAAAAAAAAAGCAAAGAGCAAAAAGAAAGGAGATGACATTTGGTGGGAACGTTTTAGAGGTTATTGAGAGACTACTCATTACCAAGACTTAGAGCAGAGCAGCATGCTGTTTGTCAGTTTATTGTGTCCGAGATTCTTAATCAAAGGTTTCAGTGTGGGGTTCTTCTTTAAACCACAGATTTAACCTTAGATCAAAAGGAAAATGATTTTTCTTTTCTGAAAAAACAACAAATAGATATGATTATTACAATATGTATTTTTATGGTCTATTTATCTACTAAAAATCAAATATCCTCCTTGATGTGTCATTCATCGATTTAAAAAAGGAGAGTTATTTTTATTGCACAATTTATCAATTTAGATCATATGACCTCCTTATTTACTAAAAAAAATCAAATGTTTGTGAACTTTAATAACTTTTTTGGTATTTTTAATTTTTTAATTTGATCATTTTGCTAATTTAACACGGCAAATATTAAATTTGGTCAATTTATTTATAAAAATGCTAAAATTTTAATTTAAAGGTACTACTAGATTATTTGATTTGATCTTGTAAGTATGAATATAGTCTTTATTTTCTTATTTAAGCTTAAAAATTACAAAAATAAAAAATAAAAATCAGCTTAGAATTTTCAGTACTAAACCACTATTTAGTAAAAATGAAAGCTCACTTTCTTTTCTTTTCAAAAAAAAAATGAAAGCTCACTTTTATAATACTTTAATCTAATATTATATGAACTCAATAGATGTTTCAAATTGCATTATGATATTTTGAATTGTTAATTGCGCTAAAATTACTACTACTTATTGAGATAATTATCCATTTTTTAAATAAAAATTTATTCAAAACTATAAGCTTTTATTTTATTATTTTTTTTGACAATTTCCCCAAATTGGGGGTGATGAGTGGGCAAGGTGGAAATTAGACCCCCACATTTTACCCTAATTTAACATTGGATCCTTTTATTTTTTTGAGTTAAATTGGAACTTCTATTTTGAAAATTTAGACCATATTGGACATTTAGTGAGTACAATTAAGTCTTGTAACTTTTTTGAGTACCATTGAATCCTATAGACTAATAAAAAATTAATTTTAATAGATACTAACAAATAAAAATTGATTATTTTTTTAAAAATACATATATAACCTAATTATAAAGTTTTACAAGTTTTTAAACTTATAAAGTATATTTTTTAAAAAATTTTAAAATTTTAAAAAGTTTACAATCAAGTGATATAAATTTCAAAAAAATAAACAAATTTATTTGTTACTATAAATAGCGAATTGATAATTGACCTAAAATTTGATTTTAATAGTTGCATAAAAATTTTTATTCATCAATTATTGTGTAGTTTTAAATATTATTGTGTAGATTTAAAAATTTAAACTGATGAATGGTATTTAAAATTTTTTATTCAACTATTAAAATTAAATTTTAGATCAATTATCAATTCGTTATTTATATTAATAAATAAATTTTATCATTTTTTTGTAATTTATATGTCACTTGATTGTAAGCTTTTGAAAATTTAAGAATTTTTTTTATAGATTTAAAATTTTTTTAATTAGGTTATCTATATTTCTAAAAAAATTATCAATTTTATTTGTTAGTATCCATTAAAATTAATTTTTTATTAACCTATAAAATTTAATTGTACTTAAATTATCAAAAGTCTAATATAGTCTAAATTTTCAATTAGAAATTTCAATTTAACTAAAAAATAAAATAAAAGGGTCCAATATAAAATTAGGGTGAAATGTTGGGGTTCAATTTGCACCTTTGTCCGTTGATGAGTAGGATCATTATAATGAGAAAAAAGAGTTATGATAAAAAAAAAATAGTACTTTTATGTTTGTTATATATATTAAAATTGGTTATTCTATCCGAATTGAACTAAATTAATTAAAAAATAATAATTGTCTAAAGTTCCAACATTATATTATATACTCTCATATGTAACACCGAAATGGCGATGATGAGTGGGAGATAACATATAATAATGTTCCTAAATATTTAGTGTGAGTATTACGCAACATTAATTTGGGAAATTATTTACACTAGACACTCATTAAAACATGAATAAAGCAAT
>CATIWM010387548.1:0-20198 GCA_949671775.1 Mallotus repandus
TAATTAAAATAGAAAACATACTTTCAATTAAATTAGAATTATATTTTAATTAATATAATTTTTATTAGAGATAAAATATAAACTAACCTAATGAGAATAGAAAGTATACTTTCAATTAAATTAAAATGATATTTTAATTAATTTAATTTAATTTTTATTAGTAAATGACTAACTTATTCAATTTTTTTATAATAATGAATGAAGATCTTTTTGTAATTTTACTTGTCTCCCCTCCCCTTCGTACATTTATTTATATATATGTATATATATATATATTGAAAAAAGCTAATGACAAATTTTTCAATATTAGTATTCTTAAATACTATATTAGTTAAGGTTTTTCATTTTTTTAGTTAATAATTAAAATTTTAAAATATAAAATATTCACTGTAAATAATATCCAAAATGTACTATTAATTTATTATAAACATAAATTACGTTTGTTAAAAATAAATATAAATTATATGAGAATTCTATTTTATTATATATACTTTGTTGAATTAAAACTATAATCTATGAATTTAAATTTTATATATTTTGTTTAATTTAATTTAATAATAAAAATCATCATAGCACTAAACATTAATTACAATTGATTTAGCAATCAACCATTGGACCTTATAAATAACAAATTAATGTCTTTTTATGACTTTTGATTTTTTTTTTTTTTGATACATGGAAGTTTCATGATATTCTTAATTACTTTAATAAAATAATATTTTTATAAAGAAAATTTAAGCAATTTATATTATTAAAAAATTAAGTTCAAAGTTCATTAGCAATTTCGTAAATATATTGATGAATTTTTTAAATTTGGTCTAAACCACCGATATTTAAAACCTACTGAGTTCTGATTAATTAATTCGATTCAGGAAGGACTACTAATAACTTATTTTCAAAAATCTTTTAAATCCTACAAGCAAGCAATCAACAAAGGGCAAGGTGAGTGGTGGGAGATATCTCCACAAACCCTCTGATGCCTAAGTCAAAAAGGATAGAGAAATAAAGTTTTTAAAGAGATAAAGAGTTAAGTAGAATGATAGATGATGCCTAAGTAAAAAAGGATAGAGAAAGAAAGTTTTTAAAGAGATAAAGAGTTAAAGTAGAATGATAGATGTGAGGAATATATATAGGAAAAGTGATACTCAAATATGAGAGGGAATAAAATTTTTTTTTGAATAGGGATTCTTATCTTTTTAGGATGTAGATATCTTTTTCTTATTTGAGCATCTTCCTAATTAGTCATTTTTTCTAATTTTCTTTATTTGGAGGACAATGAACCTCACTAGAATAGGAATATATATTCTGGGTATCAACCACAATAGCAGTAAAAAATTTACAACAACTAATTTAACATGATTTTATACATCAAACTCGAATCTGAAATGAGAATAACTCTCTGGCTGAATTTTTTCTTAGGACCATAACCATACATAGCTCGATGAAGACCTTACAGTAGCCCGTTTTAGTTGACATAATTAATATTCTACATTTACTTGTCCTATCATTGATATAAATTGTATAATAAAAAAATATAAATTGCTCATTTACGAAATATAAATATAAATTAAGAAATATAAATATAAATATAAATTATATGAGAAATTTATTTTATTATATATAATTTGTTGAATTAAAACTATAATATATGAATTTAAACTTTATATATTTGGTTTAATTTAATTTAATAATAAAAATCATCATAGCACTAAACATTAATTACAATTGATTTAACAATCAAACATTGGACCTTATAATAACAAATTAATGTCGTTTTATGACTTTTGATTTTTTTTTTTTCCTTTTTGGGATACTAAGGAAATTTCATGATGTTCTTAATTACATTAATAAAATAATATTTTTAAAAAGAAAATAAATCTAAAAGCAATTTATATTATTAAAAAATTAAGTTCAAAATTCATTAGCAATTTCGTAAATATATTCTAGTATTTTTAAATAATAAATTTTTCTTTATTTTTATATAAACAATTAAATCTCCATCAATGCCTTATTCTCAAAAAAAATCTTCATCAATGGCTCAATTTTTTCTTTGGGCCATAACCTGATAACCATGCATAGCGGGATGAAGACGTTACAGTTCCAATTATTTTTCAGTGGCCCGTTTTAGTTTGCACAATTAATATTCTACATGTACTTGTCCTAATCATTGACATAAATTGTATAGTAAAATTTTTTTTATTTTACTCTTTTTTTCATAAAATATTAATAATTTTAATTTTATTACCATGTATAACAATTAAAACTAAAACATTTATTAATATGTAAAATAGATAGAAATTTTACTAATTAATAACATGAAAAAATTAAAATTTAACTATATATATATATATATGAAAAATTAAATATTATTAATTAAAATATTATTTATTTAACTATTATTTCATTTAAGTTTAATTATATTTTTTAATAATCAACGAAAATACAATTAATAAAATTATAATATTTAAAATAACTTTAAACGATCGATGAGTTAATGCTCATACCTTATCAGAATTTAGAAGCACTTAAATTCAAGATAAATTGATTGAGAAAATCTAAATACTCAAATGGTGAAAACTAAAGACTTGGGGTAACTATAATGCATTTTTTTTCCTAATGAAAACGAAGATGATGAATTGAGAATGATATAGACCTTAGGGTTTGTTTTTGTTAATTTTTGCAGCCTCTTTATGACGTGAAAATGACAATAATTACACAACAAACCTATATTGAGTATAAACTTTTGGGTCTATTACGTGTATATACGGTTTAATTTCCTACCACAAAAAAGAAAAATAACGGAAACGGAGAATCCAATCCTACTTTTTATATTTGATGTCGTGCACGTTTACTCAATCACTATAATTAACAAGTTGAGAATTGACAAGTGACTATTCTTAGAATGAATTGATTTATTTCTCATATTTGATGTGTCGCAACCATGGTCTTTATTGGACAATAAATATTTTATTCATGAAAATTTATGGGTATATTTTGATATTAAAAAATAAATTTTAAATGTTTTTTCTACGGTACTCAATTTTAAATACAATTAAAATATATATATTGTGAACGCCCTCGATTTGAGGCCCGCAATGAAAGCTTAGTGATGAGATCGAACAAACTTTGGATATAAGGGAACCCAAAGCTTTCTCTATAAATGAACTCGAAAAATCCAAGAGTGTCAAGCCCAAAATCTATATTTAAGACCCAAAGAAGTAAAGTTGATCTTCAAGTCCAAGCCCACGGACCCAAACCCTAGCCATGCCTGGTGAAGGGGCGATCGCCTCCTTCCAAAAGGCGACGCCTCTTAAACTTGGGCCCAAGGAGGCGACACCTCTTAAACTTGGGCCCAAGGAGGCGACACCTCCCCAACAGCCAACTTAATCCTGCATTAAAAACCTCCTCAACAGCCAACTTAATCCTGCATTAAATGCAAACTTGACCTCATGGACCCACAAATCTATGGTCTGCAAATTTGTATGGGAAAGGAGGACTTTCAAGGTAAAAAATGGGTTGGAAAGGATAAGGGGGAGTGGGGGAAATCATGACTTCTTGTCGTAGTTACAATTTTTTGGGAATTAAGAAGGTGATTAAGCATAATAAAGGTCTTGAAGCTCTTGAGGGAAGGGAGGAAGAATTGAGAGATAGAAATTGGACATCTTAGATTAAAAACTAAGAGAAGACATCAAAAAAAACAAAAAACAAAAAAGAAAGAATAAAAAGAGAAAAGAACATATTTGAGAAAGAAAAAAAGAGTGGAAAAAAGGAGTAGAAAGCAAGTTCTTAGCTAAAAGAGTTCATTTCCTTGAAGAAGAAGAAGTTCTTCTTGCATCCAAAGGATTTAAACTAATCAATCAAGCTCTGAGGGCTCAAGTTAGGAGCATCAAACGTGGTTTATTCAGTAAGAATTGTCATTTTTAAGTTTTGAATCCTTGTTTTCATTTTAAAAGCTTTGATTCTTGCTTTTAACTAATTGTTTTCAAGTTTTAATTCATTGTGTGTTACATAAAAGCATGACTATATGAACTATTAATGTTTTAGTGGTAAGTTTATGTTTATATCACATGAACCTGAAATCGGGAGTTCCTGGCCAAGAGGCAACACCTCTTAGCCAAAAGGCGACCAAAAGGCGACACCTTTTAGCCAAGAGGCGATCATCTCCTACCCAGGATCGTGCATGGTTTAGTTGCTTTCTAGTATGATTTCAGTCGCCCCTTCTCAAAGAGACGATTGCCTCTTGAGCAGGAGCCCAAGAGGCGATGCCTCTTCCCAAGAGGCAGTCGTCTCCTTGTCAGAATCTTGTATAAATATGTTATACTTGTAGTATCCTTTTAGTATGTTTTCAGTATTTGATACGAATACACTACTTAACATCTTTAGTATTGTTTGTGATTATTATATTGTTATATATGTTTGAATAAATAAGCCATGCTTAAATAAGTATTTGTTCCTATTTTATGTAAAGTTATTTATTTCCTTTTGTATAAAAAACTGTTTATTTTATGATAAAACTAACTTGTATTTGATGTAGGTCTCTTTGTGATTTCTAATCACTAAGTAGTTAGTGGATTAATTAGTTCTAGAGAGGTTTTATTTCAATTAAGCATCTTTGTATTTATTCAAAGCGTTGTAATCCTTAATCCCTCTCTCGTTTGTATTGAATGAATGTTTGTAATATTTATTATTTTCAATGAATGCCAGGATAATAAATATGTAAAACGACTAAATGTGCAAAATCGGTAAAATATAAAAATGAAAATGAGTGTAACTCAACTGTAGTAAGGAAATAATTAAATAATCAAATGTAATAAAATACAAAATACAAACTTAGGCCAACCACAAGGTTGGGTTCAAAAGTCCATACCCAGTTTTCGAAACCGATATCTAATGACAGTTTTTGGGTACCTCCGTAGAATCTAGTTGCTGTAAAGTGTGTCCCGATTTTTATCCGGGTGGCGACTCCATCTCCAATATTGGCCCCAAGCCCATCTTGTATTTCCTAGCAGGCCCTGAGTTTGCACAATATCGTGGTCACCAACACTTGGACACACGTTAAACCTCGCCGCCTATAGTGGAGACTCCACTTGGGATGGAGAAACTGTTTCCAGTGTTTTATAATTTATCTTCTTTGATTATTTCCTTATTTCCTTTGCATTTTATTGCATTCACTACACATTTTACCCAATGAGCACACAAGTCCCAAATAACCCGACAATAATCTTTGCTTTGTTGCTTGTGTTTCACTCAAACCTAATGATAAAGTATTTGATTATTGTCACTCACGACACATACTATCCCCGTCGCACGGACCCTTGAGTGGGGAGACATAAATAAAGGTATATAGTTGTGGGAGCCGTAACTTATTACCCTTGACTCAACTCATGTAATGACATAGTAACTTCCACTAAGGTTTTTCCAAACTACATACATTTTATGCCATATAGCAATTCTTACAATAAAATCCAAACCCATTACAAATGGATTATATCAAGTTAGGCCTTTTATGCCCACTATGGCCCATTTGTACATATCCCATGCCAAGATAGGCCTTTCATGCCCATTACGGCCCATGGAACGTGGACTTTGGTTTTATTACAAAGAATTGCTACTTATCTGCCTCGTCTTGAGAGATTTGATACATCCGTCGGTTTTGATGTCCCCTGTTGATAATCGAAACCAGGCCTATAATCCTAGGATAAGAAACTCGCCATTGAATACTCATGTGGAAGAAATAAGGGTGGAGATACCGCTTGAAAAGTTTTGTCTTGTTATGTGTTATATATGAATAAGTGATTATTTTCCTTTTAAAATAATTAAGTAAACCTGCATATCATGCATACACGCCATGCATGTTTCTAATCTATGGTGATTACAGATATAGATTCGAACTAATTATCCACTTGGACTCGCTCCAACACCTGTCGTTTAGTCAGGATATCAAAAGAAATAACATCACCAAGTTTTGATCCATAACAGTTTAAGGCAGAAATGGCCGAATAGGCCAAAGCTATTATGCGAGAGATGATGGCAGAAATGATAAGAGAAGATAGACGAGAGTCACCGCCACCTCAACCTCGCCCATTTGATCTTGATACTGAGAATCCAGGGAGGCAAGAAATAGAAGATGACTAAGAAACTCTAGTGGCTGAGCCAATAATCTGACCAAGGATTGATGCTTCAGAGAATGTAGAGGAGCCAGATTGGGCTAAAGACCTTGTTAAAACCATGGCTCGGATGCAGATGTAGATGAAAGAAAAAGGAATAGATGCTCCCCTTGATTATACTGATCTAGATTTGCACAAGGGTGATGATCCTCTGCCATAAAAATTCAAGTTCCCTGACATAAAGAACTACACAAGGACTGACAGTCCTCACTTGCACTTGAAATAATATGTGACCTATATGAGTGCAATAGAGTTGACAAATGCTCAGATTGTCAAGCAATTCCCTTTGTCTTTGGAAGGTGCTCCAATTCGTTGGTATTACACCTTGGAGCAATCAGTGCAAAGTGACTGGAAAGATCTTTGTGTTGCATTCATCAAGTAGTACAGTTTGAATGCTCCAATGTAAGTCTCTCTAAGGGACTTGCAAAACACAAAGCATAAGTTCAACTAATCCTTTGTTGAATATCTGACAAGATGAAGACGGAAGTTATCTCAGATGAAGCACAGGCCAGCAGAATCATATCAGTTGACAATTGTAATAGAGGGTTGTGTTCCATTGCTTTCTAGGAAGTTGAGGGATTTGGGGATCAGAAATTTTGAGGAGATACACAAGTTTGGGGTACAGAAAGAGTCAGATTTGGTGTAAGATAAGAAATTTTTCACCAGAAGACCCTCTAGTAGAGAAGGGACCGGATCCAGCGGTGGGATAGGTTCAAGCAGCAACGTACAAGTTAATGTTGTTCAGCAACCTAGAATATTTTCCAACCTGGGAAGGCCTCTTTCTAAAGTCTTAGAAAAACTAATTAAGAACAACTTGCTAAAACCTCTACCACAAAGACCACCATTTCCTAATACTGACCCGAAACTGTATTGCAAATACCATAAGAATATTGGACATGACATTGATGGATGTACTCATTTGAAACATGAAATCCAAGATATGATTGACTTAGGAAAATCATTGATCCTGAAAATAAAAGACCAAACACCAAAAACAACCCCCTACCAAATTACAAAAACATGCCACCCCCAAATCAAACCATACTTTTAATAAACACCGGTTTAACTGAGGAGCAAGTCTTGAACTCCTTTGTTAATACCATACCTACACCACCAAAACCTGAACCAAAATGTTTGAGTCAAAGAAAATAGCGTGTTAAGTTCAATGTAAGCGTCCTAGACATATAGAGCTCTGACGATGAAGAGGGGGAAGCCCTTGATTTATGGAAGAATAAGAGAAGAAAAAAAATCCCACCAGTTGAAAAATTTGAGGGAGAAATGAAACCCGCTGAGTCTGAAGTAAGGCAGATAGACTCAAAAGAAGGATCAAGAAAGTGGAAAAAGAACCAAAAAAGGTAGAGGAAGGAGCCGAAGAAGCTGTTGAAGCGACAAAAGATGGAACAACTCTTGCTAGTGTTTAGGATTTACTCATGAACTCCAAAGCCCATAGGGAGGCACTAGCTCTGGCTTTGGATGATAAAAAGATTTCATTAAACCACACTCCCGAACAGATGGTCTATTTGTTGACAGAAAGCCCTCCTGGAGCGGTAATGTTTATTGATGAGGATTCGCCTCTTGAGGGGAGGGACCACCACAAGGCCTTATTTATTAAAGCGGGGGTTAAAGGAAAATTATCTTACTGCGTGATGGTGTACCGAGAAATGAGAAGGAGGTTTGAGGGTTCATCGGATGACTGCAGTACATTAGCAGATTCATAGCTAAGCTGACCACTATATGTGAACCCATTTTCAAGCTCTTAAAGAAGAATCAACCATTTATCTGGGATGACAAGTGTCAGCAGGATTTTGAAACTATCAAGAATTATTTGATGAATTCTCTAATTTTACAGCCACCGAGACCGGGTAAGATCTTAATTCTCTACCTCGCCATTGAAAGAGAGGCAATAGGTGCGATGTTAGCTCAAGAAGGTGACAGAAAGGTCGAGCATTCGATCTATTAGCTAAGCAAGAAACTTCTACCATACGAGTCCAATTATAGCCTCGTAGAGAAAATATGTCTAGCAGTGATTTGGGTGACCAAAAAGCTTCGATATTACTTCCAATCCTACAGGGTTCAAGCAGTTTCAAAGCATGATCCACTCAGATACCTCCAGCAAACTCCATCACTCACAGAAAAATTGGTCAAATGGTTGGTTTTGCTTACGAAGTTTGACATAGATTATGTGGCAAAGAAAGTAGTGAAAGGAAGGACGATGGTAGATTTCTTGGCTCAGAATCCAATAGATGACGGATTGGAATAGGAGTTGGAGTTTTTAGATGAACACTTGGGGGCAATCGAAATCCAGCCATGGAAAATGTACTTCAATGGGGCCGTCAATAGCACGGGAGTAGGTATAGGCGTAATTCTAATCTCACTAGAAGGAGAATGATCCCGATGGCAAAAAGATTAGAATTTGAGGTCACTAATAATCAAGCAGAGTATGAGACCTGCATTTATGGTTTGGAAGCTCTCTGGAACGTGGGGGCAAATGAGATCACGGTATATGGAGACTCGATGTTAGTGGTAAAGCAGATCTCCAAACAATGGGAAGTCAAAGAGGACAAGCTGATGTTATATTGGGATTATGCTATTAGTATCTTGTTATCCTTCACTCAATGTAAGTTTCTACATTTTCCACGAGAATAAAATCAGATGGCAGACGCCTTAACCACCTTGGCTTCAACATGGGAAGGAGAGAAACAAATAGCAATCAAACCTCTCATTCTGGTAAAATCCTGAACTCCTTATCATGAAGAGATCAGAATAACGTCAATTGACCCCACAGATAAACCTTGGTTTCTGGATTTACAACAGTTTTTGGAAATAGGGCGATTCCCCAATGATACTGACAGAAAGGAAAGGATGTCCCCTGAGAATGCTATTCCAGTAGTTCATCAGCCATAACGAAATGTTGTATAAGAGAATGCCAATAGGAGTACACCTCAGATATGTTAATAAAGCTAAGGCTCAGAAGATTATGGAAGCAGTTCATGAAGGTGTGTGCAGACCGCACATGAACGGGACAGTCTTAGCTAAGAAAATAACTTGTCAAGGTTATTTATGGCTGACCATGGAAGCGAATTATGTGAAATACATAAAAAAAAATGCCATAACTGTCAAGTATATGGTGATGTAAGCCATTTGCCTTCTATAGAACTTCAGGGGTTGACTTCTCCGTGGCTGTTCATAACTTAGGGAATCGATATCATCAGGGAAGTAAGGCCAAAAGCATCCAATGGGCATCCGTACATTGTGGTAGCAATCAAATATTATTTTCTCAGTGGATTGAAGCATAATCATTCACCACGACTAGGTCAAAATAGATGGCAAGATTTATAGAGAAGAATATAATCTACCGATACAGGTTGCCACATCACATTGTCTTTAACAATGGTGTTCAATTTAAAGCTGAAACAGCTACTTTATTGGAAGAATACAAAATTGAACATCATAAGTCTTCTCCATATTGACCACAAGCTAATGGGGCCATAGAAGCCGTGAACAAGAATGTAAAGAGGATTTTGGCCAAGACACTAAAGAATTATAAAGATTGGGCCTATTACTTACAATTTGCACTATGGGGATATAGAACCACTACTAGGAGTTCAACCGGAGCTACTCTGTATTCTCTGGTGCATGGATGTGAAGTGGTATTGCGAGTGGAGGTAGAAATCTAGTCCCTAAAGGTTCTTTTAGAGTCTAAAATCCCTGAGTATCAATGGGTAGAGAGTTGGCTCGCACAACTAACATTGCTAGATGAGAAAAGAATCAAGGCCATGTATCACTCATAGCTATATCAAAAAAGAATTGCTCAGGCTTATAATAAGAAGATTAAGCCAGGGAAGGTTAAAGAGGGAAATTTGGTCTTAAAGCTGACTAAGTCAATTATAACGGATCCACGGGGAAAGTTTAAGCCGAATTAGGAAGGTCTGTATTTGATCAAGAAGCTCTTCTCTAAGGGCGCTGCTATCATATCAGACTTAGAAGGGAATGAATTCAGAGAGCCCATTAACCTAGACAAGCTGAAGAAATACTTTCTATAAAGTCTCACTAGGGAGAAAACCTCAAAAGAGGCTACCTAGGCAAAAGTTAGAGACTTGAAAAAAGAAAAATTAAAAAGTCCTGCTGCATTGAAAATCTTAAAAGAGGCAGTTCAGGCAAAAGTTAAGGACCTAGAAAATGAGAGAGATAGGAAAAATAGCTGGTTGGAAAATTTGCAAGGGCAAACCAACTGACAACAAGAGATATGTAAGAAGCAAAAATGTATAGTCACTTTGTGCTCGGATTAAATGGAATGGATTGCCTTCATTATTGTTGAATTTTGCATTAAATGCTTTTTACACATTTTTTAACTAAAAAGGAAATTCCATTCAACAAAAAGCGATAAAGATTAAATTACATAAGCTAATTCTGTCTTATTCTCTTTTGAACCCCATGGGCACTCGATGCTTGCAACACCCTTGTTCTTCTGTTCATAATAAATCCATCCATTTCTGTTTGTTGCAATTAAACCTATGCCTTATACTGGTCATCAGTCGACTGATCTCAATTACTGTCAATATACCTCTAAATGATCCTCCGGGGCTAATTGGCAGCCAAGTTATCTAGAAAAATCTGAGTGAGAGGCCCTGGCTCAAACTCATACACCAGCTTAGGAATTAATTATTTATGTCCGTACTACCTGCAAAGCCAAGCCGAATTGTAGAAGGTGGCAAAATGAAGACCAACTACAGGTACACAATAAGTGTAAGACCGGATGATCATATGCTATAACCTCCACCATAGGCACATCCACTGGATCAGAGTATCAGGGAAAGTGGATAACCAGCTCTAAACATCTGCTAAAATGGGATGAAGTTTTCGAGTGCGATAATGCTTTGCTTGGTAATGTGTGATATCTTTAGGAGGTTTGAGTAATCTCAGTTTTTCTTAAAACCATGCCTGCGCAGAGTTTAAATATAAGAAGTAAAGAATTACAGAAGAAATGGGCAGTAAATGAAGAATGGAAAGAAAACAAACCTTTAAATAGAGGGCTTCCAGAGAACCGCCTAGTCTTAGTAAAATTGTCTAGTCCAATGATTGTTTCAGCTAGTATGAGATGAAAAGGCACCTGCTTCCACTTGATCCAGAATATGCAGGATCTTATAATCGCCGTTACCAAAAGCGGAAACAGGTAGAAACTGAGCATACATGCAAAAGGCCAACATCTGAGGCCAATATGCTTCCTTGTTATTCACTACTAGTATCACTTCTAGAAGAGAGTTTATCAGGATCTCAATGTTAAAGATGTGACAAAGTGAAAACTGTGATGAAAAGTTAAACATTCGGGCCATTTGATACTACATAGAATACAAATCCAGAGTTTCAACCGAAGGCATTGCAATTTGACAAGCGGAATCTGTCTGAGAGCTGAGGATAGCCTCAAACTCCTCTGGCAAGGGGCATAGCTCCACAATGTTGAACCTGAAGACATGTTTCTAAGGATCCTAACATTGAGTAAGAACATAGAGAAATGAGAAGTTTATTTTCCTAGCATGCAAAGATCGAAAGACGGATAGATGAAATGGCTCCAATTTAGACCATGATTTGCCATCCAAGCTTTTCAAAATCGTCTATAGTTGTTTCAAGCTTCTCTCAGTCATTTTAGGAGGTTTAGAGTATGTTTCAGAGAAAGAAATGAGAGAAAATGGCGGAGCTGGAATTTGGATTTTTTCGAAGAAATTAGGGATTTTAAAGCCTCTACAGAACCGTTGGAGGTGATCGCCTCATTATAAAGAGGCGATCGCCTCTTGAGCAAACATTGAAGAGGCGACACCCCTTGCCAGGAGACGATCGCCTCTCCACCAGAGAATAGGCAAAATTCTTATGGAAAATTGCATAGTTTCAATTGTAAATGTAGGATTTCAACTGTATAACAATTCATGCAATCAAGAAACATCAAATTTTTTTAGAATTAAGATTCAGTGAATGAATTTTTAAATATTCTGTCTAAGCAAAATGAAAAAAAAAAAGAATTCCTAAACTTCAGAATTGGTAGATGTATTATTCTCAATAACTAAAAAAGGGACTCCTAGCCTAATGGGCATGTGAATCTGTGCCTTCAGAATCCTCACCCTCTGCGGCATCACCTCCTTCCTCGGCGTCCTCATCATCATCCTCGTCAATCTGGAGCACCTTGATCTAATACTCAAGGATAATAATCCTCGCCCGACTCACCTCATCCCCATCCTGTTCAAGCAAACACAAGGTGAGTAAATCATGCAAGTATGCATATGTGTAGGAGTAGGAAAAAAAAAATTTTTACCCTCCATTATTGCGTAATGCCCAACACATAATTCCTCTGGGCCTCAATCAATCGGTACATGTACTGGCCTTACTCCAAAGAAATTTGCATATTTGATAAGCTAATCAGTACTAACAAAAGTATTGAGAATGATTAAGAAAATAGGACTAAAGAAGAAATTTACATGAGTGGCACCAGTAGGGATGCAAGTAGGTGTCAAATCCCCATCCAGAGTCAGGAACTAGCATGATAACTCTCTTGGAGGGACCCAACATCGAACTAAAGAATCTAGAGTATGCACGACACTGCCGACTAATATGTCAGAGACAGATATAGTAGGAGCTCTAGGCTACTCTGCTGCAGTCGAGGTGCCCTCTCCACTCTGATTTGGGCGTGGTCTCTCCTAAGTCAAGGCTCCAACTCACAATATAGGTCCAGTAGCCGCAACCTGAAATCAAAGAATCATATTAGAACATGATGATTTGAGAAAGGTGATCAAGGAATCAAACACATACCTGAGAGGTAGAGCCGACATCCAGAGGGACTCGCTACAAGAGGTGGGTCCGGATAAAATCTAGATACTGGCTCTTCACCCGCATAGTATGGTTAGTAGCCGGCTCTCCAGCGACAGTCCAATCAAGCTCCTCGCCCTCCAGCTCGTGTGTTCAGAAAAGGTACATAGGAGAAGACTTGGGGACACATCTCACCCGGGGACCCCCAGTCCAATTGTAGACTCTCTCACCGAGGTACCATACTCGATAACTGGGGCCCCAAAGTAGGACTCTCCATAGGGATAACAACCTAGAGCAGACCATCTTGGGATTCCACTGGTTCTCTGGTCCCCACGGATCAGTCCATATCTACAAAAAGTAATAGGTAAGTGAATAGAATTAAAGGCATACTAAAAAAGAATTTTTGTCTTTTTAGGTACCGCTTCAAAAGTTAAGGAGTTCAGGTGCTCCCGATGAACGTGCACTCGGGCCAAGTGTCTCTTCAGTACACGGCTGGCACCCCACCTCCCTATGGCTAGGAGATGATCCGCTACACTAGATATCCCAAAAATTGACTCCAACTCCAATCCCCAAACCTACAAATGAGAATTGTCAGTGAATGATGACAAGATTTGCAAAATAAATCAAAAAGGGAAAGGAAATACCATAGTAGTGTGCCAAAACCTGCAGAATCTCTTCGCTCCATACACTGCCTCATCCATAATCCTGTAGAGGTATGTTAGAGCACAGCTGCCCCAGTCATAGGTGGCCATTCAATCCAAGTCCCAGAGAGGCATAAAGAACATCACATCCAGGGAACTAGCCGTGTCAGCAAAGAGTGTAGTGCCGAAGAGGTAAATCAAGAAAGCCCGCACCACCTAGTCGATCTCCCGAAGGCTGGTCATCACTGCGGCCCTCTCCTTGGTGTAGAAGCTCCGAATTGAGTGTAGTTTAATCGTATGAGTCCCCTTCATGTCAGCAATCACACCAAGGAGACACTCGATATAGGAAAAAGTCTGTGTACTCATTCGATGCAGGCTCGTATCAAAGGGAACGGGGTTCCTGGCATAGGCAATCCTGGTTATAACAGCGAAAGAAACTGGGTCCAGAGTTAACTCTCCGAATGAGAGATGGAAAGTGTGAGTCATGTATAGCCACCTCTCCATCAGGGTGTAAAAAGGCTGATAGTCCATCTTCCCCTACTCCTCAAGTAGAGAAAGAATGAAATCCTCGAATCCAGTGTCTTGGATCCTGTCCCACTAGTTATCCATTAACTCATTGTAGAAGACTCGAGCTCCATGGAAGTTCCCGGCACCCTGAATGTGTGCGCGTCATGCTACAAAGAAAAAATAAGATGTAGAATTAATATTATATGGTTTTGATGATGTTTAGATGATCAGATGGCAATAAAAATGAAAATTTAGGAAAATAATGCATTTTGCTAGGCGAGAGGTGACGCCCCTAGGCCCAAGAGGCAATGCCTCTTGGCCAAGAGACAACGTCTCCTCGCCAAGGGATGACGCGACCTTCGTAACAAGGACGCGATTGCCTCTTGGTCAAGAGACGATTACCTCCTTCAAGAAGCAATCACCTACACCATGGCTAAGTTTCACAAAATCTCACAGTTTTTGTATTAATCTGATCCTATTTTTAATCCTATTTGATGAATAAACATAAATGCACTCTAAACTAGTATAATTTGAAGGAAAAAATAAGGAGTCTTGAATACTAACCTCTCTTGAAGCCAGAGAACAAATATGATTCTTCAAATCCTCCAAAATGAGGATTGTGTTGCCCTTCATGAATCCATGACTATGCGGAGGAATAAGGAGAGGAGAAATAAGGTCCCAGGGAGGTAGAGGCGGCGTCCTCTCATTAGCCATACTTTGAGAATGAGAAAACATGGAGAAGAAGTAAAAGAAAGAAAAAAAAAAGAGAAAAGAAGAAGGAAAAGAAAAGAGGAAAGGGCTTTTTATATATATAATAAAAAGGGGTAGGCCTTTAAGAATAAGCCCTAAAAAGTAAAAGAAAAGAAGAGAAAAGAAAGCCCAAGAAGCCTATGAATAGCCCATCAGGTGGGTAGGGATCCCCAGCGGAAACAAAAAAAAAAGGGTAAAGAATTGTTTATTCTGTCTCTTGGATGTATCTCAAAATCAACTTTGAGCAATTAAAGGTTTTCTAATCAAAGCATCGATAAGAAGTGTCTAGTCGAGTTTGAATCCCCAAAGTGCATTCTCGATAAGAAGCGTCTGGTCGGGTTTGAATCCCTGAAGTGCACATTGGTAAGAAGCATTTAGTCGAGTTTAAATCCCCAAATTGCGCGTTGGTAAGAAGCATCTAGTTGAGTTTAAATTCCTGAAGTGCAGGTTGATAACAAGCATTTGGTTGGGTTTGAAGCCCCGAAGTGCGTGTTGTAAAGAAGCGTCTGATCGGATTTGAATTCCCAAAGTGCGCATTGTAAAGAAGTGTCTGGTCGGGTTTGAATCCCTGAAGTGCATCTTCTTTCTTTTTCTACTAAGTGAAGATCAAGCCATGCTCGGAATTCACTCCAAATATTAATGAGTAACTGATCGGGCCAGAAAAACCCGAGAAACACGATTACATTTCACATTTTTTTTCTATTGAGTGAAGATCGAGCCATGCTCGGAATTCATGCTAAATATTAATGAATAAATGATCGAGCCAGGAAAACCTGAGGAACACAGTTACGTTTCACATCTTTTTCCTACTGAGTGAAGATCAGGTCATGCTCATAATTCACACCAAATTATAATGAATGACTGATCGGGCTAGGAAAATCCTAGGATCACGGTCATATTTTGAGATAAAGTTTGACCATTCGGATTTGAATTCCCGAACCTAACAACCCAAGTGAAGCTTGCAGGTCAGGTACATCATTCTCACTATTTGTTGTGCATGTTGTTTTTTCAAAAAAAAAATCGATTTCATAAATCTATTTTTTTTGAAAAACCAAGGGGGCAAACTGTGAAAGCCCTTGGTTTGAGGCCCGCAACGAAAGCCCAGTGATGAGATCAAACAAGCTTTGGATATAAGGGAACCTGAAGCTTTCTCTATAAATGAACTCGAGAAACCCAAGAGTGTTAAGCCCAAAACCTAGATTTAAGACCCAAAAAAGCGAAGTTGACCTTCAGGCCTAAGGAGGTAATCGCCTCCTTCCAAGAGGCGAAGCCTCTTAAACTTGGGCCCAAGGAGGCGACGCCTCATCAGCAGCCGACTTAACCCTGCATTAAATGTAGACTTCACCTCATGGACGCACAAATCTATGGTCTACAGATTTGTGCGAGAAAGGAGGACATTCAAAGCAAAAAATGGGGTGGAAAGGATAAGGGGGAGTGGGAAAAATCATGATTTCTTGTCCTAGTTACATTTTTTTAGGAATTGAGAAGGTGATTAAGCATAAATAGAGGTCTTGAAGCTTTTGAGGGAAGGGAGGAAGAATTGAGAGATAGAAATTGGACATTTTAAATTAGAGACTAAGAGGAGACACCAAAAAAAAATAAAAAAAGAAGAAAGAATAAAAAGAGAAAAGAACATATTTGAGAAAGAAAAAAGAGTGGGAAAAAGGAGTAGAAAGCAAGTTCTTAGCTAAAATAGTTCATTGCCTTGAAGAAGAAGAAGAAGAAGAAGCTCTTCTTGCATCCAAAGGATTCAAACCAATCAATCAAGCTCAAAGGGCTCAAGTTAAGAGCATCAAACGTGGTTTATTTAGTAAGAATTGTCATTTTTAAGTTTTGAATCCTTGTTTTCATTTTAAAAGCTTTGATTCTTGCTTTTAACTAGTTGTTTTCAAGTTTTAATTCATTGTGTGTTACATGAAAGCATGACTGTGTGAACTATTAATGTTTTAGTGGTAAGTTTACGTTTATATCACATGAAAATTGGTTTGCTTAGAATTTAAGTAACTTGAAATTGGGATTTCCTAGCCAAGAGGCGATCATCTCCTACCCAGGATCGTGCATGGTTTAATTGCTTTCTAATATGATTTCAGTCACCGCTTCTCAAGGAGACGATCTCCTCTTGAGCAGGAGCCCAAGAGGCAATCGTCTTCTTGTCAAAATCTTATATAAATCTATTATACTTGTAGTATTCTTTTGGTATATTTTCAATATTTGATACAAACACGCTGCTTAACATCTTTAGTATTATATGCGATTATTATATTGTTATATATGTTTGAATAAATAAGCCATGCTTAAATAATATTTTTTCCTATTTTATGTAAATTTATTTATTTCCTTTTGCATAAAAAAATTGTTTATTTTGCGATAAAACTAGCTTGTATTTTATGTAGGTCCCTTTGTGATTTCTAATCACTAAATAGTTAGTGTATTAATTAGTTCTTGAGAGGTTTTATTTCAATTAAGCATCTTTGTATTTATTCAAAGCATTGTAATCCCTAATCTCTCTCCCGTTTGTATTGAATGAATGTTTGTAATATTTAATATTTGCAATGAATGCTAGGGTAATAAATATGTAAAAGGACTAAATGTGCAAAATCAGTAAAATATAAAAATGGAAATGAGTGTAACTTAACAATAATAAGGAAATAATTAAATAATCAAAGGTAATAAAATACAAAACACAAACGGAGGCCAACCGTAAGGTTGGGTGGGCATTCAAAAGCCCATACTCAGTTTCTGAATTCAATCTCTAATGACGGCTTCTAGGTACCTCTGTGGAATCTAGTTGCTGTAAAGTGTGTCCCGATTTTTATTCGGGTGGCGACTCCATCTCCAATATGGACCCCAAACTCATCTTGTATTTCCTAGTAGGCCCTGAATTTACACAGTGCCGTGGTCGCCAACACTTGAGCACGCGCTAAACCTGCCACCTACATATATAAATTATCTTCTAAATGAGATTTTTTACTAAAATTTGTTAATCGGCCATAACAATTGATTTTCCTAAATTTTTTAGATTAGATCAACTGTATGAAACAACACTTCCATTTCTTTTTCATTTTTATAAAAAAAAATACACAATGAAAAACTCATACAATCACTTGAACATACAAACTAAAAAAAATACACACATAAATTTTAAGATTCGTACACCGCTTCATTAAAAAAATATCTAAATTGTAAAAATGATTATTTAATTTTTTTTAAAAATTATGTATTATATTCAATCAATAAATAAATAATAATAATATGATGAAAGTTTTAATATTGATAATATATATTAAATGGATACACATCGAGAATAATACATAAACAAAACACGATAGATTTCTTCATTAGATTTTCTTGCTAGATATCAATATCCAAAGCCTTGATTTCTTGATTTCGAACAACCATTGATTTATTAAATCGAACAACCATTGATCTATTAAGCTACAAAGGTAGAAGCAAGTGCAAAAAATTTCAAAGAGACTCAGATCACTGGCATATAAGAATGAAAGTTAGAAAGTTGAAAGTCATTAGAGTTACTCTTATATAAACATCACATGTAAGAGTAATTAACAAGACTAACAACAAAGAAACAAAAAAATTAGACTATATGTTCTTCAGAAGATTTTACAGGAACCAGAAACAGAGTGCATGTTCATCATCAAGCTAGATCCGAACATACCAGTAGCTCCTTGGCTGGAGAAGGCAGCTCCTCGTCCGATTCTTCAAGCACCAATTCCTTACTTTGAAAAGCTGCTTCATATGAAGTTGAACTTAGCATCAAACTTGAGAATGAATAGATTTGGGACGCTAAAAATCATCTTAGCCCGAGATCTAGTAAACAAAATTATCACTATAATATTACCAAAATATGGGATATACCCACTCAAACTTAAATTGTTTAACTCATATTAGGATTATTTATGCACAAAAGACAAAAGAAAATATGATATTTGAATGATTTTATGGTCAAAATGGCAAAAAAATCATTCAAAACCGGTTACTATAGCAAGAGGAAGAAGATAAACTGTAGCTAAAGATTGAGAGAAAAACGAGTGGCTATCAGTTGATAAGTAGCTTAAACCTATATATCCGAAGCCTTGATAATGCATGTATAAACTGATGGGTGCAATTCATGTATTAAATTTATATAGTTAATATATTAAAATACATAATGGGGGAAATTTTATCATTATTTGTCACATTAAATGACTTAAGTAAATTATATGTCTTAAAATTATTAGATTTTTGCTTCTTTCGTTTTATTCCAATTGTTTTTTAAGATAGTGTCATAAAAATTAGAAATATTATTTAATAAACATAATTATAGGTACAAATAATTATATTAGTAAAATTGGAAAACTTATAATTACAATTACTTTAATAGAAAATTTACTCTAAAACCAAGATATTGGTAAAATTGAAAAAATAATTTATTTTTTATTGATAATCTAAAAAAGTCAATTGAAGTGGAATAAATTCTATTTTTTTAAAAGATAATTGAAATGGAATGGAGGAAGTATTATTTATGAATAATTAAATAATTTTTTAAGTTAATAATAATTATTGGAAAAAGTATATACTCCAAGTATGTATTGAAAAAGATAATTATTTGAAATTAAAAATAATTAAATTATTTAAATTGTTATTAATAAAATTAAAATAATGTACAATTATTAAGAGAATGAGTGAAAAACTCCTACTAAGGGAATAAATTTTGACGGACATTGCATGTGGTTTTCCAATTAGGCATTCAAGTATGTGTTGGGAATTTAATGCAAAAATTTGACTTCCTTCTTAATTTAATTTGTAACTTTGTTTGTTACTAATGTCTTTGGTACCAAAATATAAGTAGAAATCTAAAAAAGACATCTTTAATTACCAAAAAAACATAATAAAAATATAATTTATTTTTTGTAAAGCAACATTTTTATATAAAAATCATCAATTAAAATATAAGGTGTTTATATGTAGCCATTTCTAAATTTTAAATTATTCGAAATTTCACCCCTGAATTTTTAACGTTCTTTTTGCTAGAAAAAAAAAACAACAACAACAATAATAATAATATTCAAAACAACTTTTAGTAAAGTTACAAAGAATATTGTAAGCAGCTAAGCTATCAATTATTTTGAGAATATAAGTCCAAAACGGCAAGTCTGTGCCGCCCTTCAATCAATCAACAGATTTTTTTAAATGGTTGTCAGTTTGGCTTATTTTGTTTGCAAAATTAAATTTTAAATTCAAATTTTATATATATAATAATAAGCACCTAAAGGATTTTGAACTCTTAGCTAATATCAAAGAAATGAGTGCTCGAGAGAACCACACAGAGCAAGAGGCGGAT
>CATIWM010387552.1:0-10063 GCA_949671775.1 Mallotus repandus
AAATTCATAATTTTTTAATAAGAGCAAAATAATATTATTTAATTTTTAAGATGTATTTTTTGAACAATATTGGAATAAATTTGACATTTTATTAATATTAATATTTAATTTTAACTAAATATATATTCGTACTATAATTAACGTGATGAAAATATTTTTATTAAATTAAAAACTGAAATAAAATTATAAAATACCATAAAATTTTGAATTTTTCTCACTAAGCAAAAAAAAAATTTTAAAAAAATATTAAAATGAGGCAAAGAGTCTACACATTAGTATAGTCCATCATTCCATTGCACATCAACATCTAAGGTACAATAACCCCGCACTACAGCCCATTTAAGTATATTAAATAGTCCAATTGAAAGATGCAGCAGTAACAACAAGAAAGTAGACTAGCAACGGAGATTAGTTTTGTAAAAATAAATAAATTGGAGTCAGCTTATTCAAAAAAGCTACAAGTTGGAGCTGATTGAATCAGCATCTGATTGGGAGTCAATCGGCTATCAGCTGCTGATATCAAAAATTTACCAAACACTTTTTATTCAACTTTTTGAAGCCAAACATTTACCAGTTGGCACAAAAAGCTAAACCAAACACCACTTTTAATTTGCTTGGTGTTTACTTTTCTTGTTAATGACCAGAATGTTATGTTATCCTTGATTTTGTTTTGCTACCTTCGAGTGGAATTAGGGTGTATCCCAATTTTGTTGGTTGTATCCCTCCATTTTCAGGAAAAAAAAAATCCTCGAGCACATTCACATATGAATTCCAAATAAATAGGTTGACCCGCAACAAAATCACCAAATTCACACATTAGTAATGGTCACTGCCTACTATTCAATGGATGGTGGGACTTAACCAATCCATCCTTGCTATGAGTCTCTGGTCTGGCACTACCTAAGACCAAAAAGCTTGGATGGAAGTTTCTTGCCATCTTCAAATATCCCTCACACCATTTTTTTTACATAATAGATTTGTAGCAATTTGTGTTTGTATTAAGTTGTTACTTTGCCTCTTATACTTCTAATTTTACCAAATTAACACTTCAAATTTCTATAGTCTATGATATAAACACTTGTACTTGCATGAATTTACCATTTTAATCCCTATACTTACATGAATTTGCCACTTTGCCAGTATATGTATGTTGATGTGTTATCCCACATATCTTGTCAACAGTGCAAACATATGTTTATATAATAAGTTATAGACAAGTTGAAGTGTTAATTTAGAAAAATTTGAAGTATAGGGAGCAAAGTGATAAATTCATGCAAATATAAGTGTCTATGAATGTAATATGTTTTTTTTTTCTGAACTCAAATATCATTTCAATAAACCAATTCATTCAATAACTTGATATGTTTAACAAAAATCTATATGAAAAATTAGTGATAAGAAAGAACAAGCGCCAATAAAAAGGTTGCAGGAAAATGAAGAGCTTGATAGGTAGAATTTTTTTTTTCAGTTGTAATTATTTGTTTTAGATCAAGTTGTAGTTGATTTGCAACTTATAAATTGAGTTGCTTATACTAATAAATTCATCTTTGCACTTAAGCAACTGTTGAAAGTGTTGTCTGTGGTTTTGGAGCAGCTAGACGTGGCAATGGCAAATTGGCAATTACTGGTTTACATTTTTGCATTTCTGAGATGGTTTACAAAGCTAAAACAGAACAAGTGAGCATGGAGTATAGGGGTTCGCTGCCATGGTTCTATAGCCATTAGGTCAGTGTTTTGCATTGGTAGCTGCAATCTGGCAATGCCTCCATTTTTCAATGGGGTAATTTTATGCCCCTCAGAATTTGCAGAATCCCATTAAAGTGACAATCACAATGTTGCTTCTTTGTATATGTATATGCTCATTTCTAACATAGTACAAAAAGTATTCAACAAAGAATACTTCAAGTGGAGAGGTTCTCTGAAGTAAGAAAATCTTTTCATTTCGTATAAAATCATAATTTTTTTTTTTTACGTTGGGGAGGGGGGATTCGAACCCTCCCCTTTGATGCCTCACTCCGCATATGGAAAGACACTAAGCCATCACATCCCTAGGCGGGAGGCTGTAAAATTATAATTCTTGATATTGGCTTTTATATATATATATATATATATATAAAGGGAATCTTTTATAACAATAGAAGTAAAAGTCATGTAGATTAGTCAAGAATACTAGTTGACTCTTTCTTCAATATGGTACTTTTCTTGACAGAATTCAGTGGAACTTAGTCCTCTTGATTGGCACCTTATTCCTTCAATATGATATCTTTGTACCTGTATATGTTACTCTGCTAGAATGTTACATAAGTATGATTCTAGGTTAAAAGGGCTTAGATTTATTGGCATTCCAGTGCTCTTTTTGACTTTTCTTCTTCGTGAACCTCAGGGAAAACGACAGTAAGATGACCATCAACTTTACTGTTGCAAGGGGCCCAGACAGGAAAATGAAATGGAAATATATATCTTCCACTGGCCGGATTTTTTTTTTTTTTTGAATAATGGTTGAAGCTTCAACGACCTGAACCCCTGTAGCTGCCTCTTAATAGTTTCTGTGATTCTTCATCATGTCCAGCAGTTACCCACAACATGATACAATAAAAAACCAACCACCTGGAAACGATTCCACCCTCGAGGATCACAATGATCGGAGCAAAAACCTCAATCAAGAAAAGAACGACCAGAAGGACAACATAAAACTAGATATTCAAACGCAAGAGGATAATCAAAACAACAAAAAACAAGAAAAAGCTGAAGGTAATTATTTGTTTTCAGAGGTTACAAAGCAAGATTACTGGCTTGATATGGAATTTTTTTATTGTAGCAGAGATACTTGAAGAATCCAAGCCGAATAATACTACTGTTTCAGATGAAGAACAGATCTACAAACCAGGTTTCTTGAAGAGGACTGCCGACAGAATTCTCTCTAAATCACTTCGGGATCGGGTATTTAGCTCTTTCTTGTTTTGAATCTTTTCTGCCCTTGTTATTTTCTTCTTCAATAAATTATACTCATCGAAAATGCATTTGAATTTTGTTATGTATGTAGGTAACGCCTAAAAGCCAGTTAGTACGCTGCCCAAGTTGTGAAAGAATTCTTCCAGTAGATGCTCTTGTTCCTAAATGTGGTGCCTGTGGTGCCATAATCCAACAAGGTGCAATTTCTTAACTTCTTCCTGTTAGAGTTTGTGATCTGAATTTTGTTTAATTTGACTCAAAGATTATGCAATATATATGATATAATCAGTTTGGGCTTCTTATGCTTGTTGTTGCCACTTTCTTGTATCTGATTTTCCACAGTAGTGGATTTCTTCTCCGAATTTTTCAGGTAAATTGTGCGGGTGTTATTTGATTTTTATTATTTTTTTTAAATTTAGGTGGGGCAACAGCATGGAATTTTGGCGAAGAATGGCTCGTGATTTCCATCGGCTTAGTACTAGAGGATTTATCAGCACTTTTTGAGCAGCTGGCGTACTCTATAATAATAGCTGTGGTTATGGCCTTCATGGGCTTCTTTGTTTGCATAGTTGAGATTGTTCTCAAAGCACGAACTAAGCAAGTCGCAATGAAGTGGAGGTGCTCTTTGCCTTGGTTCTACAGTCATCATCCAAAAAACGAGCCATATGGAAGCACAATTCAGTTTTTTGGATTGCTTGCTGGAATCTGGCAATGCTTTCACTCTTCCCTGGGGTATTTTTATGCTCGTAAGCATTTGCAAAATCCCATTAAAATGACTGCCACTATGATCCTCTTTTCCATATGTTTGCTTGTTTCTAAACTTATCAAAAATTACTCATCTGTGCCTCCTCCACGCAAAGAGGAACCCTGAAGTGTTTTTCTTCTTTTGGGTTTGTATGCACCAATCAAGCGAAACACTTTTCAGTATGGATTGACTGTTACAACTTATGATATGGATCATTAACTCAGTTAGACTGTAAGTTTTACCATTATGTGCATTATCCCTTCCCACTAATTAATAAAATTCAAATTTCTATATCAGTGAACTGCATGATATGACAATTATCCCTTTTTAAATCAGGTGAAAACGGTAGTAGCATTTAAACTCTATACTTTATAATGATATTGAAAGGAGTGACTCTCTAGACCTCTACTTTAATGGTAGGTTTTCATAATTTTTTTGGTTAGGCCTAATCAGTGATGTTATTGACCTCAACTTCTCAAAAACTTTCTATATATATATATATACATATATTTTGGTGAATCAAAAACTTTCTATATATCATTCTAATAAATTAGTGGTCATTTAATTTCTCAGTCTGTGTCTGTCTAACACAAGTCCCTGGCATCTATACAAAAGAATAGAGATAATTAGAAGTTGTTTTTGGAGAAATTGTCTATCCTTTGATGGTTGTGGGCATGGCTATTATGGGCTTCTTTGTTCGGTTACTTCAATATTGCAATGCATCCATTTTTTGTTGGGCTATTTTTGTGCTCATAGGAATTCAGATAGCCCCAATAATCCTGAAGTAGTCCTTTGAAAAGCATTGTTAATTGCTATATATATATATATATATTACATTGGAGAAGGAGAGCTGAGGAGGGCTAATGAAGATTTAATCGATTTTTAATTCTTTTTGTGATTAAAAAATATTTTTTTTCCTTTTTGTGGTGATTTTGAAAATAATTTTCAGTGTATGATTTTCTATGATGTTAGAAGAAAAATATAAATAAAGTAATAAAAAGATAATTTTAATAAAAAAGTATTTTTTTAAACATGATTTCAGTTCTTAATTAATTTTTTAAGAATATAAATATTATATATTTTATTTATTTATTTTGTGAACAAACGAGGCAAGAGCCTAGGAGCAGATTACATGGCCACTAATCTATCATAACAATCTCCATTCTTATCATGAATTAATAGCTGCTGAAGACCGATAGGGGAACCATCAACCAGTGACACCCTGAATTGAGCTAGCAGGTGTGAGAGCCCAAGAAATCAGCCGCATTATTTGCCTCTCTGAAAATGTGCTGAAGCTGTACCTCCCATGGATGCTTGAGGTAATTCCGGATGCACTTATAGAGATGCATATAGGTTGGTGCATGTTAGAAAATAAGGAAGAATAAGTAGTCTGAGCTGTGTCGGTTAGAGCACTGTCTTTAAGGATTTTAGTTCTGTATCCTCCAAAATTGAACAGACTCATCCAGAAAACATTCTTTTATTCGTGCAATAAATTCAGCAACGTTTTTGGTTTTGAATTTGAAAGAATCTGCTATTAACACCCCAGCAATACAATTTAAAATAATGAAGCTGTAATCAATTTAAAATGTAATAGTTTATGCAGCTTTAACAAGTTAAGACAGAAGTAACTAAAAAATAGAGTCTGCAGGTGAAATTTAAAATTTAACAATATATTACAAATAGAAATATATAAATTAGTTTGTTATAATATAAATAAATCAACAATAATTTAAAATATAATTCTCAAAAATAAATTTACCCTGAAACTAAATTTGTAAAAAAAAAGATAAATTTACTTTCAAATGGATAAAAAATTTAAAAATTATAAATTATTGAAATATTTTCAAATGCCTCATTTAATATAGCTAAGTTCTAATATTATAAATTATAGAAATATATAAATTAAAATATAATAAAATAATAATATATTACTAATAAACTAATAATTTAAAATATAATTTAATACCTCAAAAATAAATTAATATAAAAATAAATGGGTAAAAATTTTAAAAAATAAGGTGGGACATGTCAATTGCGAGACAAAAGTTGTCCCCATTTAGATTGAGGGAATAACATGTAGTTTACTATTTTAAATGATATACATGTTAATAAAAAAAAAAATTCCAATTACCAGAAAATAGGGGATTTCTTAAAAAAATCATAAAAAGAAAATTCTTGTGCTCACAAAAGGTGAAAAGCTCAAAGATTTTATCTAAATAAAGTGGTTGGATTTAGAATCATATAAAAAGAAGATATCAATGAATTTTTGTAAAAAGGTTTCACAAGATTCACCTAACTGTCTTAATCCTTAAATATCATTGAGAAATAGGAATCTAGATTATTTGAAAATGCAAAGAAAAAGATATCAAGAATATTTTTAAAAAAAGTTTCATTGGATTCAATAAATTGTCTTAATCTTGGAATATCATGAAGAAATAAAAATCTATATTATGAAGGATTTTCTGCCATGATTTCTAATAATATGGAGTATGAATTTGATTTAAATTCTCATTGAAAATTTCTTGAAGTTTACATAGGAAAATGAATTCAACTAGATTTATGAATTATGATTGTTGGGATCGGAGTGGACACTTCTAATTCTCCTAATAAATGTTGTCCTTGTAACATTATGCGGAAATTTGAATGATTTGAGGGGCTAAAATGTTTTATAATGTAATAGTATCTCACTAAACCAAATGAATTTGTAATTTTAAGGATTAAAGTGTAATTAATTAGGATATATAATATATTCTACAAATAGTGTAATGCAACTCTTGAATTTTTTTATAATAGAATAAACTGTAGAATTGTTAACAATTATATATATATATATATCTATACAAATAAAAATAGAAATTATTAGATTAATTTTTATTTAATTATATATATATATATATAAGTACTTTGCAGAAAGTCCAAACCAAAGAAAAAAATGACAAAAAAAAGGAGCCTTAACATGTACGGCAAGACCCTGAAAAAAAAAAAAGAAAATTAAATTTATGGAAATCACATAAAATTAATTTTCAATAACACTCCACTAAGAGATGTTGGCTTAAAAAATTTAAATTTTGAACATAAAAAATATAAATATTAAAGTTTTATAAGAAAAACATGACATTAAGAAAATAAAATCAACATCGACTTGATATAGTCGTTGGATATATAAAAAATTAAACAAGTTTTTATATATGCTTTTTCATATGAATTTTCAAATAGGCCGCATTTTACTTTTTTTTTTCTTTTCTTTGCTGAGTAGATTTTTTGTATTTTATGCTATGTTTCACAGATAAAGCACAGGTACACCTCGTCTTCGAAAATGGCTTTACGTCCACAAAAAGAGATCAAGAAAAGGACCATAGACTCTACGAGAAGATGCCAAGTTAAGAGCTCATATTGATCAAAGCTATGCAGAAATAAGTAGATTATACACCTTTCTAACAGCTTAATGAAACCTCGCCCGTATAAAACTATTTTCGAAATCTCATATAACAACTTAAACAATTTATGAAATTCACTGTTCTGATATTTATACACTAGGCTTAATTGCAAAAAGAAAATAAATATTTTTCTAACGGGAGAAAAGAGATAAGGATTGAATTTTTAACATTGATACCTTGAAGAAAATTATACTATTGGTATTAGATTACTTAATTTCCGTTAAAATAGTAAATAAATTTCTTTTTTTATATGATTAAAATGGTTAAATTCTCTACCACAATAAGGAAGAGCAAGACAGGATGGAATACGAACCCTATTTTTCATCTATATATCCATACATTTTACTTCTTGAACTATTTTATATTTTTATAGTAAATTTCATTAATTATTTTCTATTTTAGTAATATATAATGATTCTTTCTATTTTTGCATATAGTCCGATTAATTTCAAATTTGCAATAATTTATTATAGTTAGTATGAAAATTAATTTTAATAATCAAATAAAATAAAATTACTTGGTTGACTCGTCAAAAACTCTCCTAAAATTTACGATTTCATTTAAAAGTTAATTATCTTTTAAAATAAAAAGAATTAATTAAGATATCATAAAATTTGTTATATTTAGGTTTTATCATAAATTTTGAATGTTAAAAAATTATTTTTAAATTTTTAGGTTAATAATTGGTTTACCATATAATTTGTTGAGTTAAAATTAATAAAACAATCGTTGAACATATCAATTCACTTTTAAAGAATGAACAAAGTTTGGTGTCGCATGCTGCAACACAAATAGATTGTCACAGACACCTATAAAATCATTTTTTTTCCCTCCTATGGGATGAATCATAAAAAAAGTTTGAGAATACAGTTCGCAATCTATATCATCATCCTTAAAAAAAAGTAGAGAGGAATAATAATAAATTTATTGATGGAAAAGTTGAAGGATAATAAAATATCTAAAAGAATAATTAAAAAAAAATAGATTGGTGGTTCCCTTGTCCATTCAAATCAGCTACTAAAGAAAGGAGCTGACTAGGAAAATATTCCAATTTTAGCTACTCACCACACTCTGATAGTTTCAATCCCTTCCACTTAAATAACTGCCACGTGTTAAACTTGTAAATGCCCAATATTGATACTGGACTGGGGTGCAGTCCTAGTCAACAATTATTCACATCATAATCCATTTCTAAAATTATTTCTAGAGAAAAATAAATAAGCCAGCTATTTATCAAATTTCATTGTCACCATTTCCATAAGAATATACTTATCAGCCACATGCACTTTTCTTTGTGCAATTCTTATGCTCTTTTTTTAATTTATAGAGAAATTGAAAATGCCTTGAGGGTGAATAAGGCAATCAAAGGGTTTTAGGAATTAAAAACTGAAAATGCCCTTAAGGAGTTCGAATTCTCAACAATCCTACGTCTCCTCCTAACTTATCCCGAAGTTAGGATTTTGAATCACCACAATCTATTCTCTTAGATTGATTTTTACAACTTGAGTTTTAGGCTCAACTTAAACCTTACAACTTGAGTTTTCAAGGCTTACTCAAAAACTGATTCACAAGTGTTTTAAAGGCTTACACTAAAACCAAATTCCCAAGTGTTTTAATGGCTAAACACTTAAACCAATTCCTTTAGAATAGAACCTCACTTCCCTTTTCTTTAACCCTAGAAAATAGAAGAATAAGAATTTCTATTCTAACACTCACGAAACTCTCACAAGAGTTTATCAAATACAAGAATGAATTAAAGAGAATTTTGAGCTTTAATTGAATGCTTGAGAATGTATAAATGAAAAATAAGTTTCTTAACATCTAAATGATCTTCAGAGGTTGTATTTATAGATGAGCAATTCAATTATAGCTGTTAGAAACAATAATTTGGTTTCCAACAAAGTCAAACTTCATTTGGATGAAATTTAGACTTTTAGCCTGCAAAAACACTAGTCCCGGTCAGGATATTCAAAAATATGTCTGTTATAGCTGTTATTTTTAAAGGCAACCTTGATCCCGGTCAGGATCACACTTGTCCCGATCGGAACATTGGCCCGGGATATGTTCTGGATAAATTCTTCAATTTGATGCAATTTTGGTCGTTGGGACTTGCATGGTTCTGGTCGGTATTATGACTTTTTGACATTTAATACTATCGAATCAGCCTTATATTTCTTCATAAAAGTTATAATTATTTGTCTTAGATTTCCATAGCACTTTGAATAACTTCAATTTGACATCTGTAACTCAAGATATTGTTGAAATATTGAGAGCTGCTCATATCGAAATGAAAACGCCATATACTGATTTTAACTGAAGATTTTCAGACCCAAATAAATTCAGATTTTGACAAGTAAGATCAATTTGGAAAGCTTGTGATGTCTAATTAAAATGTTAATGAGACAACTTTCTCATTTAAAATTCCTAAGACTTCCAAAATCTTCCTGGAATCCCGAAGGTCGATTTAGCCCAAAAGCATATTTAGCTTCATTCTGATTTCCATTATAGTCCTAGCTTATACACACTTAAACAAACATGTTAAATGCTCAAAATCAAGTTTTTTAAGATCAAAATCAAGATTGATTATTGCTAAGGTAAAAAAAAATGAATTTAGAAAATTAAAAAAGAATTGAAAGAGAGTAAAGAGGAAGAATAATGAACACAAGGATTTAAGGAGTTCGAATTCAATAACAATCCTATGTCTCCACCTAATTTATCCCCAAGTTAGCATTTTCAATCACCCCCAATCTTATTCACATAATTGAGATTACATAAGAGTTTAAGTCTTACTCTTACAACCTTACAAACAAGAGTTTCTAGGCTAACTCTAAAACCAATTCCCAAGTGTTTTAATGGCTAAACATTTAAACCAATTTCCTTCGAGTAGAATCTCACTTCCTATTTTCTTAAACCTAGAAAATAGAAGAAC
>CATIWM010387554.1:0-17726 GCA_949671775.1 Mallotus repandus
GACTACTTCTTCAGGTATTCATGTTAGAGAAGTCAATTTATCTACTTCTGATTCTTGGGTATTAGATACGGGTTCTGGAACTCACATTTGTACTAATGTGCAGGGTCTAAGAAGGAGTAGAATCTTGGCTAAAGGCGAAGTGGACTTATGAGTTGGCAATGGAGCAAGAGTTGCTGCTTTAGCTGTAGGAACTTATGATTTAACTTTACCTAGTGGACTTATTTTGAGTTTGGAAAACTGTTATTATGTACCTGCTATGAGGAGGAATATCATTTTTGTTTCTTGTTTGGACAAAAATGGTTTTGATTTATTATTAGGAATAATAAATGCTCCGTTTATCATGATAACGTTTACTATGGATGTGCTCCACGAAATCATGGTCTTTATGTTTTAGACATAGAAGACATAAATGAAAGGTCCATCTATAACATTAATACAAAGAAATTTAAATCTAATGATTTAAACACAACCTATCTTTGGCATTGTCATTTAGGCCATATAAATGAGAAACACATTTTGAAACTCAATCAACATGGACTTTTGAAGTCATTTAATTTTGAATCATATGAAACTTGTGAATCTTGTTTATTGGGAAAAATGACTAAAATACCCTTTACTGGACATAGTGAGAGGGCTAATGACTTGTTGGGCCTTATACATTCTAATGTGTGTGGTCCATTAAGTTCTACTGCTAGAGGAGGTTATAAGTACTTCATTACTTTCACAGATGATTTCAGTAGATATGGCTATGTCTATCTAATGAAACACAAATCTGAATCATTTAAAATGTTCAAAATCTTAAAAAATGAAGTACAAAATCAACTTGGTAAAAATATTAAAGCACTAAGGTCTGATCGAGGTGGTGAATATTTAAGCCAAGAGTTTATTGATCATCTTAGAGAGTGTGGAATAGTTTCATAAATGGCTCCACCAGGAATACCATAATGGAATGGTGTATCTGAACGGAGAAATCAAACTTTATTGGATATGGTTTGATCTATGATGAGTCAGAAAGATCTTCCAATCTCCTTTTGGGGTTATGCTTTAGAAACTATTGCATTCCTTTTGAATAGAGTTCCATCAAAGGTAGTTGAAAGACACCATATGAGATATGGAATGGGAAAACTCCCGCTTTATCTTTTCTTAAGATTTGGGAATGTGAGGCTTATGTGAAGCATCAAATTTCAAATAAATTAGTACCCAAATCAGATAAATGCCTTTTTATAGGATATCCTAAAGAAACCAAAGGATATTATTTTTATAATGCTTTTGAGAATAAAGTGTTTGTTGCTCGGGATGGTGTCTTTTTGGAAAGAGAACATATTTCCAAAGGAACTAGTGGGAGTAAAGTACAACTTGAAGAAATTCAAGAACCATAGAATAACATTATACCATATATGGAACCTCAACTGGATTAACAAGTAAATGTTGAATCTACACAAGTACCACAAGGTCTTATAAGGTCTGGTAGAACACGTCAAAATCCTGAGAGATATAGATTTCTTATAATAGATAATAATGATGTGATGATTGTGGATTAAAGTGAACCTAACACCTACCGAGAAGCCATGGGAAGTCCAGACTCTGAGAAATGGTTGGAGACCTAAAATCAGAAATGCAGTCCATGTATGATAATCAAGTATGGACTTTGATTGATCCACCTGAAGGCTTAAAAACTATTGGGTGCAAATGGGTTTTCAAAATGAAAACTGACATGGATGGCAATGTGCATACCTATAAAGCAAGACTAGTTGCAAAGAATTTCAAGCAAACACATGGTACATACTATGATGAAACCTTTTCATCAGTTGCTATGCTTAAGTCCATTCGAATTCTCCTTGCTATAGCTGTATACTATGATTATGAGATATGACAAATGGATGTCAAAACAACATTTCTTAGTGGAAACCTCATTGAGGATATGTACATGAGAATTCTTGAAAGGTTTGCAAGCTTCAAAAATCCATTTATGGATTGAAGCAAACTTCTCAGAGTTGGAATCTTCATTTTGATAAAGCTGTCAAAGAGTTTGGATTCATCAAGAATGAAGATGAACCTTGTGTTTACAATAAAGTTAGTGGGAGTGTAATAGTTTTTCTAGTGCTATATGTTGATGACATATTACTCATTGGAAATGATATCCATACTCTACAAAATGTTAAATCATGGTTAGCGAATTGTTTCTCAATGAAAGACTTAAGTGAAGCTGCCTATATTTTAGGCATCAAGATCTATAGAGATAGATCTAAGAGGCTTATTGGCCTACGTCAGAGTACTTACATTGACAAGGTACTAAATAGTTTAGTATGCAAAACTCTAAGAGAGAATTCTTACCAATGTGCCATGGCATTAGTCTTAGCAAGACTCAGTGTCCAAAGACACAAGATGAGCAAGACCGCATGAGTAATATTCCATGTGATTCTGTTATTGGATCCATCATGTATGCCATGTTATGCACTCGACCAAATGTCTTGTATTCCTTGAGCATAACAAGCAGATATCAATTAGACCCAGGTGAAAGTCACTGGATATCAGTTAAGAATATCCTTAAGAACTTGAAAATGACTAAGGATGCATTTTTACTGTATGGTGGGCAGGAAGATGAGTTAGTTGTAAATGGTTACACAGATGAAAGCTTCCAATCTGACAAAGATGATTTTTTATTATAGTCAGGTTATGTGTTTTGTTTAAATAGAGGTGCAGTAAGTTGGAGAAGTTCAAAGCAAGACACTGTTGCTGATTCTACAATAGAATCTGAGTACATAGCTACCTCAAAGGCTGCCAAAGAAGCTATTTGGATCAAGAAGTTCATAACTAGTTAGGAGTTGTTCCTAGTATATCAGATCTAGTTGGCTTATATTGTGATAATAATAGAGCCATAGAACAGGCTAAGGAACCTAGATCACATTAACAATCCAAACATATACTTAGGCGATATCATCTCATTAGAGAGAGCATTGAGAGAGGAGACGTGAAGATATGCAGAGTACCAATAGATGACAATGTTGCTGATCCACTAACTAAGCCTCTTCCACATGCTAAGCATGAGAGTCATACTAGGTCAATGGGTTTGAGATACAATATTGATTGGGCCTAGTGTAAGTGGGAGATTGTTAGTGTTATGCTCTAGGCCAAATATGTAATGGCCATACTTTGACTTTATCATGACTTTGTCATATTTCTATTTTAATAATAAAGAGGCATTTTATTATTACTAGCTAATTCTAGTATTATCCTTGATTAGTTAATTCTATTAAGATCATCAAGTACATGACTTAATAGTAAAACTCTTAAATAATACTTGAATTCTAATCTAAATATCCCTAGTTGATTATTGTTGTGGGAACAATAATGAATAAAGACTAGTATGAGTTTGATTGATGATTAAGTTTTACTGATCATGTATATGAGATATTAAATCAAACTCATAGGTGCATATTTAGAGAAATGATGTACTGAATCGACCCACCATGAGAATACCACATGGATTATTGTCATAGGTGATTCTCATCACAATAGTATTATTTGAGTCCTCTGACCTGAGATCACATGGTTTTCTGCATGATAAGTTCTGTATTTTAACACATCCCTACACCATACTTTAACCGGATGGTAAAACAGGTTGTGATTGGATATAGAATGAGTTGTGTGAGGAATGTGAGTGATTAAGAAGGAATTTGTCCCTCAATTATTTTGAGAAGATATCTGTTGGGCCCCTCAATGAGTTAAACTGAAGAGAAATGCATGGCCATGCTAGAATGATAAAGAGTTATCAATATCAGTCTTCTTAGGATCGAGAAACAATATGATTGAATAGTATAAGGATGACATAATACACGCCTCATGTTCAATTAGGATATCATATGGCAAAAGGACCATAGTTCACTCTGTGTATTAGGTTATGTCAGATTATCGACCTTCACATAACTTGGGTAGTCATAATGTCTCGCTAGAGACCAATTGTAACTTGTGGGCTAAAATGGGAAGTTTAGGCCCATTGCCAATGTTATGTGAACCTACAGAGTCGTACACTTAAAACAGGCCCAAAACAGACTTGGGTTAATTAGCCCAATAATTATCTCTATAGAAGATTAAATAAATAAGTATATATATATATATATTTCCTAATTTATTTTAATAGTTATCTAAATAAATAGGAAATGATTCTAATTTGGAAAAGGAAGTCCAGTCTTACCAAAACTGTTTTGGTAAGAGAAACCCTAGATAGGATGTATATATATATATACACATCTTATTCTCTAGGGTTTTAGGTTAAGCCAATTTTCTCCTTCTTCTACTTCTTCTTCTAAGATAAGAAAAACGCGTAGAGTGAAAAGGTGTTGTAAGATAATAAAGGTTCTAGCAGACCTACTTTGCTTTGGTGAGCTAGTTTGTGTGGATACCGTAGAGGACGTGATCTTTTGGTGGTGCTTCAATCCAATAAAGAGATACGTAAAGCTTGAGGTAGGGTGTTATTGGTGTGAACCCGTCCAGCAATCTTGCCTTTACTTGCATTTGTGGTAAGGTTTTGTAACCCTAAATCAATCAATTAATCAAATTACATGGATCCTTGGTTCGGGTTTGTGATAAAAAATTTTAAATTTTCACTGCGTTTATTATCGCCAATCCAACACGTCATGGGGCCAAGCATCATTGAAGCACTACCTTTTGAAGTTTTTCTTAATTAAATGAAAATTTTTGAGTGATTTATTTATTTATTATTGAATTAAGTTGAAATGGAATGGAACTTATTACTTGTTTATTTTTAAAATTTTAAAATGTGTATATTTTTAAATATTTAAATTGAACTCGATTTGATCATTTTTTTGTTATATTAAAATAAAATAATAAAATGGTAAATATATATAAATTTGATTAAACTCACAAAACTATCAGAGTTAAATATAAGGAGTTCGAACTCGACTCGATAACTTATTGGAGTAGCTCAAGTTCGAACTCAATTTGATATTACTTAAGTTAATTTCAAATTTTTTTGAATCAATTTTCAGTAGTAATTTTTTTTTGACTCGGTTATACGCCTAAACCTTTATGGATCTCCAAGCCTGTAATGATCGATAATAAATTTTAGTGGTACCATTTACCTGAAAATGGCAATATATAACATTTCGGAAAATGGATGGACGGATTATGTAGCACCGGTGCAATGGAGACACTTGCCCATACTATCCCTAAATTCCTTTAAAATTCTATGTAGCAAAATAATGTATATATCTATTAAATGCTAAGTACTAAAATAATTCTGTTCAAAATTTGACACGTTAAATGCATATGTGTTGAATTCTAAAAATTCACAATATTTTTTTATTAAAAATATTTTAAAAGAAAACACCTTTTTCTCCCTCTATCATCGATCCCTCTTCCTTTTCTTGTACGTTACAATAGAATTTCCAATCTCTCGGCTCCCTCGACAGGTACCTTCTCCTTCTCCTTCTTTCTCTTTACTGTATTTTTTCCCTTTCGTCATCGTTTCTTTCTCCTCTTCTTCTCGCCCCAATCATCGTTGTTGCCTTCCTTTCCCTCTTCCACCAGCTCTTCTTGGTCTAATCACCTGCCCCGACCTTCTTTTATCTCATCTCTCCCCTCTATTTCTTCAAGCCTTCACCTCTTCCCTTTTTGCCTCTATTTCTTCAATACCTTATTTATGTAGGCAAATGGCTATTGATTTGTTTAGCCATTTGTCTCTCTTTTCCCCCCTCATTCAATCTTGCCCATTACCTAATTCAATTCCATAACCAATTTCTTTTCTTTATTTTTTTTATTATATTTTAAAATGAAGATCGTGTTTGCTTTTGATATTTGGATTTGATTTTCCCTTATGTATTTATTTATTTTTACTTTTGATATGCAAATTATATACTTTTCAAAGGTATTTTTATCTTGCTCTTCTTCGTTTTGTTTTTTTTTCTTTGGTGGACTTGGTTTTGTGAATTTTGTATCTGGGTGTTTTGTTATGCTGTTTTTTCTTGTATTTTCTTTCAATTTTTTTAAGATTTATTGAAACAATTTTTCTTTTCTTCGGTGTTTTGGTTTTGCGATATTGTCACATAGGAATAATAATAAATTAAGTGATGAAGATCCGGACCTTTACACTGAATTTTTCTTATAAGTTGAATCAGATATTGCTTCATATTGTGGTCTTCTATTGGGTTTCTTCTTCGTGATGGTAAGTTTTTGACAGTGAAATCCTACTTGAGATGTGTGTGTACTTTATATAACTATTTTTTTTGAACTACAATTTTCAAGGGGTGGAGGGCGGGAGAGTGATATGAACCCTCTATCTCTAAATAGAGCTGATCCGTCAATCCTAGGCGGATAGTTCAACATTTAATTCTTAAGACTTGAACCCATAATCTCAAGTGTCATGGGTACGCCCTTTAACCACTTGAACCAAGTGGTGGGTACTTTATATAACTATTTGATCACTGTTCATTGATCTTGTATATAATTTTTTTTAAAATTTTTATAATATTTCCTTAAATAAAATATTAAAAAGCCCTTCTAAACCATAGTAAAAGGTTGTTGTATTTTATAGTTCTATTAGTCAACTGGTTCTTCTCCTTCCTCTTCTTCCCAAATCTCTCATTCAACATATAATTTGTTATCTAGGTCAGCTCGAAAATTTTAAATTCTTCATATGAATTAGGCAGGTTGAGGCCTTACTATAAGTGATTTTTTGTCCCTTTTATTTTCTGAGCATAGAAACTCATTCTGTTGATTAGTACTACTGTTTTTGTTTGTTTCTTTATTAAAACTTGAATTTTTTCTTTTCCTTTTCCCAATTTTGAACTACCTAATTGCACCTACGACCTGTAAGTGATTTTTTTTTACCATAAAATTGATACTGTATATATATATATTTTTTCAGTTTGGCTTATGAAAAATGCAGGATCATTGGCATGGCTGGTATGGGTGAATCGCTCCTGTTGGTAGCATTTTATAGTTTTCCTAGATTAGGTTGTTACTTATTAAGCCTCATATATATCCACTGAAATTAATAATAGTTGATATGCTGTAATTTTCTGATGCAGTTGATGAAAACATGTACTTGGCTCTTTTGCATCAGTTGTACAAGGCTGGCAACTATAAACAGCACGAGAACATAGCAATACTGTATGTGAGAGAAGTCCGATTCGCATGTATAATCTTCTTCTTCTGGGTGCCAATTATTATCATTTTTTCTCATTTAAATGTATCTGGTGTTGGGCATCACTTTTATACTATTTTCACTTTAAGACAACTGTTTGGGAGAACCTAAAAGTTTTATTTATTTTCTTTGTAGTTGCATAGTTATGATACTTGATCCACGTTTTGCTGAGTTTTATGGAAATATGGCAAATGCTTAGATGGTACCATTATCTATATAAATCTTTTCAACTAAAATGAAGTAACTTAACTATTTTGGGTGCTTTCTGTTAATGGGCTTAGTTGATGATTTACTTTTTTAAATTTTTGTTTATATTGTTAAGAAGATCTCAGGCAATTGATGTACTCCCATTAAATTACGAGGTTAACGTTGGTCTAGATATCATGATTTCAGTGTATAATATTCATCATTCCTCTAAGGTATATCACAACATGCCATCCACGTTTGAGCTCCTATCTTATTTCCATGAGTGTTGTGAATCTTTTATGTATATGCATTGAGCAACCTTTTCTCTTTGGTCTAGATTTTGAAACATGACTATTTTAAAGTATGTTTTGTAATTGAATAATGAAACGTATATGCTTATTGAGTTTAAATTTAAAAGCTTTTTAGTGCTTGTAAATGTGCTACACTGACAGAAGCAAGTAATAAGCTTGCTCCTTTAAAACCATCCTTTGCTTTAAGGCCCAAAATTGACAAGCTTTCATCTCCCCATATTTCAATTCCAGTATTGCCATATAATATGCTATTTGAATTGTGAATGTGAGAATTGTAACTTCAGAATAGTAGCCGAGAACTGAAATGCAATATTTATTATGATGTGGGTTCAAAGGTACAAGGTAAGTGCTACTAGAATTTCAGTTGTTATCATTCAGTTTGTCATCAATTAAAGCTATCATTAAATAGAATTCTCTTAGCTATATATGCAGAATCCAATATGGTTTAGCATAATTTTTTGCCCTTTCCTTTCGCATGGGAACCAAAGGTGTGCTTGCTACCTGAATTTTCTTCTTATGATGTTTCTTGTGGTATGATTTTATAAGGTTTGGGAGAGAGCAGACGAGTTTTTGCTGGAAAGATTTGACTTGGAAGGCCCAGTGCCTAATGAAACAAATACAGATTTCAGATATTAGTTTTTTCATGGTTCTTTACATTTATTTCTTTTCCACTTGGAATCATGCACTTTTTTTTGGACATAGGACTTCTCTATGAACAATTTTTTTTCCCTCAACTTAACCCTATTAATCATCAGTCAGATTTTGAAATCAAATATATTTGTCACAGGTTTATTCCTTTCAGTGGAGGACCCCGTTGAAGTCACTTTTGGTAAGTTCAAATTATTTCATAATAAAGATTGCAGCTTTAAATAAATTAGGTTGGGATTTTTATGCTTTTTTGAATTATTAAAAAAAAGGTTCTAGCTTTAGCATGGCGGCTTTTATTTTTTTTTTTCTGAATTTTTTTTTTCTTTTTAGTATGGCAGAAAATTTGATATAGGTGGTGATATAAGTGTTACATGTGCAAACAAAACCCAATTCAAGAAACAATAGATATAAATCATGCATAAAATTTTCACCTTCGTTCAAATTTTCTTTCTTTTTATATGTGCTAATGCTCCTTCTGCTAATGTTTTTATATGTAGGGGAGGATGTAGCTCTGAGGATAAGGTTAGAAGAGCCCAAAATTCTGAATTTAAAGCTGCTATTGTCTATGACAATGAAGATGATGGCATCTTGATCTCAAGTAATGGCTCTTTCCTATGTGAAAATAATTAATTATCTTTTAGCATTTAATAGTCTATTGTGCAGGATATGGACTTTTAGTCTCATTGATATTGGCTATTGTGTATTTGGTTTTTGTGTGTGAGTACATATATATATATAGCAAGGTGTCTTACTAGGGCTTGAGGTTAATTGACTTAATTTTTTTTTTTGCTACTTGAATTATGAGTATTTTGTTTCAACTCTAATTATATATTGTTATTCGTTTTTGGTTTTAAGAGGTACATTAGGAAATACACTTAAGCGTATATATACATTACCCTTTTGCCCAAATCACTTGGTCCCAGTAATGTATGTTGTTTTATATATATTGGGGTGAATTGATGGATCCTTGGTATATCAGGCCATAAGAGATGGAAATTCGGGCTTTTTTTAGAATTTAGAAAATGCTGAATTGCTCAAGTTAACAGTTGAACAACTCTTCATGTTGCAGTAAATTTTGGAAGGCAGGACATTGCAAAGAGCACCATTGATTGATGTCGATTGACAACCTTAAATGGTGATTCACCACTACGTGTTGCAGCAAGAAAAGGGAGTTAATCCATGGTTCATTTTCTACTCGATCGAGCAAATGCTATAGAAGTTGAAAGAGACAGCACTTCTTCTTCACTGCCAGCAATTGGTTTTTCCTCGGGTGAGTATACTCTTCCTTTTGTTATCATGTTGTATGATGCGTTTCCTTAATATTTTTTTTTTGCGGTGATGCCTATTTTGATTTGATAACTGGTTTTTCCTCAGGCGAGTATGCTCTTCCTTTTGTTATCATGTTTTATGATGCGTTTTCTTAATTTTATTTATTTTTTGTTTTGTTTTGTTTTGTGGTGATGCCTATTTTGATTGATTCAAGGTATAGCCCAATTCATTGATTCAAGCCATAACATTTTTTATCAATTTGTTTTAGATTCTGCAATTGGAACCCAATAAGAAGTCGATCTTAGACATCTCTTGGCTTGTAACCTCATCATAATTTTTCCTCCCTCACTTCTTCTAGGTACCTTCTTTTACTTTGGCTTCTATTAAAAAAATGTATTGTACTGCTAATTATTTTTTTATTTTAATGAAATTTATTAATGTTACTGTATGATAGCTGACTTCGCATTTTATCTTTTATAATAAACTTGCTTTTATCTAATTACTTGTAGCCATTAACGATTATCTGCATATTCTTTTTGAGATCGTGTGCTTTGAACTCTACTCTATGTATTTGATTATGTTACTATTTTTTTCTGTGATTTTCTTTTTATAGTGGAAATTGCTAGATATGCAAATTGAACTAAAAGAGAGACAAACAGTGTTTAAGATTTGTATTTTTTTGCACACATCTTCTTCTTCTCTTGCTTTCTTTGTTTCTAGATTTGTTATGATCCTACTTTCAAACTCTAAACTATTGACTGATTCTAAGATTTGTCTGATTTTGGCCCAGCTTAAAAATTACAGAACAGGAATAAATGTGTTGACATCCTAAGGAATTTATGAACTATATGCTTATATTACACTTCTTGCACATTCTAATTAAAGTGTTAAAATTTTGAGTATGAATTATATTATTATTAATTTGGTATGTAATTATTTTAAATCTATTATGCACATGTGAAACAACGTTAATTTTCTTGACAGTAATTTTATCATTAAATTATATGATCTTTTTTCAAAAAGTTCATTTTTAATGTATCTGAAGAGTTACTTAAAGAAAACGTACATGAACTTGATATATTTGAAAGAAAAATATAAATATATTTTAAAGAGTTGTGAAAGTTGGTTACAGTTAGGATCATTTGCTATTTTTCCACCTAACATAAACTCTTCGTAGGTGTTTCATTAGAATAGAAATTTGCAAAAACATTGAAGAAATATGAATAACCAATATGCTATGACAGTTATTATTTGTGCATTCTGTCATAAGCAGGTTCAACACTTTAATTACCACAAAATTTTTTCAGCAGCTTTCATGTTTTCTATCACTTGTCTTTACTTTCTAAATTTTCCAGACTACAAAAAAGATGTATTATCATGTGAATGATTTTTTCATGCTAAGAATATGAATGCGTTGATCTTCCGTAGCATATTTGCTGACTTTGATTTATTTACTTTAATATGTTATACTACCCGATCATCCAGTACATAATTAGTGCTTTAAATTTTAGTGTTCAATTTAAGATTTAATGGATAAAATTAAATTAAATTAAACTAAACAAAAGTATACAAAATAAATTTCTTAAAATTTATATAAAAAGAAATTATCAATATATGAAGTTGGTAGGGATTGATTCTCTTCATAGTTATTAGTTATTTTCAATTAATATATTATTAAGCTTGTATATTTTAGGGGTTTCTAAATTATCAATTAGCCTTTCTCAAGAACTAACTAATGTTTTTAACTCATGAATTAACTTAACAACACAAAGTTACAATTCTCATTGCAAACCTATTCCTCAAATTAATCATGAATTAATTAATCATACCCAAATGAAATTTAATACCTTTATGATATCTCTACCTATAAAAGAATTAAATCTATGATTATAAATCCAATAAGGTTTTGATCTCTCAACCTAAAATCTCAATTTTAATTACGCTAATGGTGATCAAGCATCAACATAAATTGAGCACAATAATTACAATATGCAAGAAAATAATAAACACATTAAATGAAAATTAACTAAATCATGTTTAGATTATCAATCCCTAACATAAATAAAATTTAGATAAACATAATATTCATCATGTTATCAAAGCCAAAAATAAAATACATTAAACACTTATAAAAAATAAAGAAGGAAGAAAAATTCTTTATTGCAGTCCATTCTTTAGCAAAAACAAATATTTCCACTCTTGGACACTTGCTCACACTAGTACCTCACACACTCACTCACTTGCAAATGCACACAACACTCACTTATTTTATTTACTCACACCCTTACACAACTCCTATTCTTACTCTCTTGATACCACACACTACACACTTGATGCCCCCATATTGCCATGCAAAAGTGGAAATTTATATTCGTAGCATAAGCTTGCCAATCAAATAAAATATTTGGCTCTTGTTAGAAAAGTCTTTGCACATGGTCCACTAATCAGAAAATCATTGCAATCTTCCAACTTTGTGTCAGATAATTATTGAAATTTGCCATACATTATTGCAATTATTAGAAAATAATTGCAATCTTCCAACTAGCTTCTTTGACAATTGCAGGAGAGTGACGTCTACAATCATGCATTTGGTACATGCAAATTATTTTGCCTCTAGATTACTATACATCACTCATGCCACCATGTCTCTTCTCCCATCTCTCACCAATTATTGATGCAGCTTTAGTGTCTTTAATCATCATGTTCATAATATTTGGAGCATCTAAGTCTTCTCTCAAGCTATGTCTGTGCACCAAACATCAACATTTAATAGTTAAAGAAGCATTCTACACCAAATTTCAAGAAATATGAAGGAGTTCACTAAGTTGACACAAAAATTGAATGACTAAACAAAATGACTAAAAACACACTTAAAAACTGCTACTACTAATATATAATCAATGAAATATTAGATGAAAATTCTGATGAAACACTTAAAGATAACAATTTAAATTCACCAAAAGCTATCAAATAGATGAAAATAAAAATATTAATGATGAAAATAAAGAAATTATTAAAAATATTTATGATCCAACACAATGGAATAAATTAGATACAAGCCTAATTGATTTGTTAGTTGAAAAAGGACTAATTACACAAGTTCTAGATTTTCCAAAAGATGAAAATTCTAGACACTTTTCTACAATTCACTATATTCGAAAATTATCAAATGGAGAAACACATGATAGAAAATGGCTAGTATATTCAAAAGAATTAGATAGAGTATTTTATTATTGTTGTAGAATATTTAGTTTAAAATCAAATAAAATTCAATTAGCAAATGAAGGGTGTAGAGATTGGAAAAATCTTAGTGCCAAACTAAAAATTCATGAGACAAGTAATGAGCATGCTATGAATATGAATATTTGGATTGATACTGAGATGAGATTGCTTAAAAAAAAACAATTGATAAACATTTACAAGAACAAATAAATAAAGAGAAAGAACATTGGAAAAGGTAAAGACCAATCGGGAGGTGTAATGTTGGGGGCTGAAACTAGTGCCTCTTTCAACCTGTTAAAAGCACTTAAAAAAATAGCATCAAACACAAAAGGCACATATTTATTCAGCAAGTTAGTAAGAGGTTTAGCAATAAGTGAAAAATGTTTAATGAAATGCCGGTAAAAACCAGCATGCTCTAGAAAACCTCTAACTCCCTTTATTGTTGTAAGAGGTGGTAACTTTTCAATTGTCACTGTCTTGGCTCCACTTCAATTCCCTTGCTAGAAATTTTGGGTCCCAATACTATCCCTTCATCCACCATAAAGTGGTATTTTTCCCAATTAAGCACAAGGTTAGTCGCTTTAGAACGCTTAAGCAACGTGTCAAGGTTAGCTAGACACAAACTAAAAGAATCACCAAAAATAGAAAATTCATCCATGAATATCTCCATAATATCCTCTACTAATTCCAAGAATATTGCCATTATACACCTTTGAAAAGTTGCAGGTGCATTACATAATCCAAATGGCATTCGCCGATAGGCAAAGGTACCATAGGGACATGTAAAAGTTGTTTTATCTTGATCCTCAAGAAAAATAAATATTTGATTATATCCAGAATATCCATCAAGAAAATAATAAAAAGAATGTTTTGCAATCTTTTCTAGCATTTGGTCAATAAAGGGTAAAGGGAAGTGATCTTTCGTAGTGGCCTTGTTTAATTTCCTATAGTCTATACACACTCGCCACCCATCAAATACCCTTTTTAAGATTAACTCTCCTTCTTCACTCTCTACCACTGTCATCCCACTCTTTTTAGGCACACATTGAATTGTGCTCGCCCACTCACTATCAGATTTAGGATAAATGATAAATGCATCTAAAAGTTTCACAATTTCTTTCTTCACTACTTCTTTCATATTTGGGTTAAGTCTTCTTTGTCTCTCAATTGTAGGCCTATGCCCCTCTTCCATATAAATTCTATGCATAATAATAGAGAGACTAATTCCCTTTATGTTAGAAATTTGCCAACCTAGAGCTCGAATTCTACCCCTTTCTACCTCACAAACTCTCTTTTCTTGCTAAATGGTCAACTTATTAGAGATAATAATAGGTAGTGTATTAGCCTCTCCAAAAAATGCATATCTCAAATGATTCGGTAGTGGCGGTAGTGGCTTAAGCTCTAACTTTGGTGGTTTTTTAATGGAATGGGGTGTAGGGTTTTCACTTCTCACCAACAACTTAGGTTTGGTGAATTCATGCTCATAATCTTGCTTACTTTCTAGCTCATCACTCGGTATCTCATCTTCCCCACTCACATTTGAAGCAAAATTAACTTCCTGAACACATTTATCAATGGCATAAATTTTCATGCATGATTCATCATCTGAAGGGTATTTCATTAATTTAGACATTACAAAGTCAACCTTTTCATCTCTTACTCTTAATGTTAATTTGCTTTCATGCACATTAATTATAGCCTTACCCGTATTCAAAAAGGGTCTACCTAAAATCAATGGACAAGATCTATCTTCCTAAAAATCCAATATGACAAAATCAATAGGGAAAATAAACTTGTCTACCTATAGTAAGATGTCTTTAATCACACCATGAGTCTTCTTGATAGAATGATCCGCTAACTGCAACGAAATGTTAGTGGCCTTCATGTCTCCTAACTCCAATTTCATAAAAATAGAAAAAGGCATTAAGTTAATACTTGCCCTTAAATCACACAAATATCTAGGAAATTCACTAGTACCAATAATGCATGGCCCTGGGTCATTTAATTTGGTTGGAATTTTAAGCGAAATGATCGAACTACAGGTCTTTGTCAAAGGTACTGTTTCATGTTCATCCCAACGCCCCTTGTTTATAATAAGTTCCTTTAAGAACTTAGCATATTTGGGCATTTGAACAAGTGCTTCAAAAATGGGAACATTAATTTGCAGCTTCTTGAAAATTTCCAAAAATTTTGAGAATTGCTCTTCATCTTTTTGCTTCTTCAATCTTTAAGTGAATGGTAGCTTTGGCATAAAAGAGGATGGTGTCGATTTGGAAATCTCCTTTTGCTTTGTTTTATTGTCCTCCTTTATCTCATTTCTACCATGACATACTGCTTCTCATCTTTCTTCTCATCCTCCTTAGAAATTTCAGCCTGTGTTTTCATTTCCTTGCCACTCCTTAAAGTGATAGCTTTCAATTCCTTGGGATTTGACTCTGTAGTACTTGGAAGATTTACTTGTGCTCTTGTTCCCATGGCATTAGCAAGCTGCCCAAGTTGTACCTCGATGTTGTGAATTGAAGAGGAATGATTCTTTACAATTTGATCGAATTTGGCCTCTATTCTCTTTTGGTTCTCTTTATGGCTAGACAACTTATGTGTGATGGCATTTAAAAATTTATCTTGTTTATTCTCCATAGATGCCATCTTATCTTATGGCGGATGCTAAAATCATGGCATTGCTTATTGTCTTTGCAAGTTGTTATTATTGTTGAGGAAGTTTGGTATAGCCACATTGTTATTGTTACTCCATGAAAAATTTAGATGATTTCTCCCACCCGGATTGTAAATGTTGAAGTAGAAATTATTGGCTTGCCTTCCTTGAAATTAATTGCCAACAAAATTAACTTGCTCTTGACATCTATCTCCCACCATATCTTCATCAAAAACACCAAATTCATTATTAGAGTACCCCACAAAATTACAATTTTCACCTGAAGGGGCTAGATTATTTTTATTGGTGAGGTTGTCAAGCTGCTTTTGTTAATGCAGAAATTTGAGCTTAAAAGGTTGTCACTGCGTCAACTTCCAACCTTCCTATTTGTTTTGGTAGATTTGCTCTCTCTGAAGACCATAGATAATTTTTAAGCGCCATCCTATCCAAAAGTTGCGCAGCCTCATCCATTATTTTCCTCATTAAAAATCCTCCAGCCTTAGCATCAATGGAATCCCTTATGGAACTTGTGACTCCATTATAAAATGTCCTTATCAGCACATCTTTAGGAAGTCCATGATGTGGGAAACTTCTCTGCAATTCTTTTCCTAAGCTTCACTCAAGGATTCATGCTCAATTTGTTGGAATGAAGTGATCTCCTTCACCACCTTAGTTTTCTTAGATGGTGGAAAATATTTTACTAGGAATGCTCTAGCCAAATCATTCCAGTTAGTGAAAGAACTAGGTGGTTGAGACTTCAACCATATCTTAGCTTTGTCCTTGAGAGTGAATGGGAATAATCCCAGCCTCAATGCATCACTGGACATGACATTGTACTTGAGCGTGTCATAAATTTTCAAAAAATTAGCAATGTGGTCGTTTGCGTCCTCATTCAGCATTCCATAAAATTGGAAAGTCAATTGGATCATCTGCAGCAAGGCCAGTTTGATCTCAAAAGTATTTGCTTCAACATTTGGTCTCATGATGCTTTGCCTTGTGCCTCCCAAACCGGGCATAGATGTGTCCAACAATACCCTTGTATAAGCTTGATTCTCATTATTTGCCATCGTGCTTGACTCTTCTCGTAAGCGTCTTCGATTTTCCTTCTCAAATCTTATGAGTTCTGGTATGCAAGTGAGTGGATTCTTGCCTGATCTTCAGGTATTATGCATACACCCAAAAAAATCTACAAAATAAAAAAAATGATTTAAAATGAAAGAAAAAAAAGGGTGCCTTAATCCAACAAAAACTAAATCAATTATGTTGTTAGAACTAAGTCCTCGGCAACGGCGCCAAAAACTTGATTCATGCAAAACCGCAAGCGTACAGTGTCACCAAGTAGTATAAAAAAATATCGTTTCCACGAGGACTCCTTCTAATCACCTATTAATCCAATTCTTTATTGTTTAAGGCTTTCAAATTCACTTTGTTTTAAAAAATTAAATTAAATTAAACTAAACAAAACAAAAGTATTCAAAATAAATTTCTTAAAATTTATATAAAAAGGAATTATCAATTTATATATATATGATTCTCTTCACAATCATTAATCATTTTTAATTAATGTATTATTAAGCCTGCATATTCTAGGGGTTTCTAAATTATCAATTAGCTTTTCTCAAGAACTAACTAATGTTTTTAACTCATGAATTAACTTAAGAACACAAAGTTTCAATTCTCATTGCAAACCAATTCCTCAAATTAATCATGAATTAATTAACCATACCCAAATGAAATTTATTACCTTTATGATATCTCTACCTATAAAAGAATTAAATCTATGATTATAAATCCATTAAGGTATTGATCTCTCAACCTAAAACCTCAATTTTAATTACGCTAATGGTGATCAAGCATCAACATAAATTGAGCACAATAATCATAGTATGCAAGAAAATAATAAACACATTGAATGAAAATTAATTAAATCATGTTTAGATTAAAAATCCCTAACAAAAATAAAATTTAGCTAAACATAATATTCATCATGTTATCAAATCCAAAAATAAAATACATTAAACACTTATAAAAAATAAAGAGGGAAGAAAAATTCTTTATTGCAGTCCCTTCTTTAGCAAAAACAAATATTTCCACTCTTGGACACTTGCTCACACTAGTACCTCACACACTCACTCACGTTGCAAATGCACACAACACTCACTTATTTTATTTACTCACACCCTTACATAACTCTTATTCTTGATACCACATGCTACACACTTGATGCACCCCGCCCCCCCTATTTGCCTTGCAAAAGTGGCAATTTATAGTC
>CATIWM010387620.1:0-11766 GCA_949671775.1 Mallotus repandus
TCGAATAATAATTTTGAAAAAAAAATAATCAAAACTTAATATTAAAAAGAAAAAAGTATTACTTGACATTCTTAGGTACAATACCTACTGATGTGATTGGAATCCATCAAGATTTTCATACGCTTTAGTAATTTTTTTAAAATGTAAATTAATATTTATTTTTTCAGTTGTTTAGGAGATTTTTTAGCCATTTCAAATTTGAGAAGGAAATGGAGAAATCTGCAAGAGATTTGGCCATTCGATTAAAGCAATACCAACTGTCAATATTTTTTTATATATAAAAAATTACGGTTATGAGATTCCTTATGAGTAAATTAAGCAGTAAAAGATATAAATATAAATTGTGTTTGTTTTTGTAAAATATTTTTTTGAAAAATATTTTTTCTTATTTTTTATTGTTTAAATTATCAAAGAAAAGAAATTTAAGGAAAATAAATTATTAGTTAAAGAAAAATAATTTCAAAACAAGATAAAATGATTTTTGCTAATATTTTTTTAATATATTCTTTCCTCATTTATTATTATTTTTATTTATTATCTTATAGTGTTGCAGTCAAATATTAAAAAATATTTTTAAAAATAAAATATTTTATACAAATAAATTAAATAATATATTTTTCTCAAATAAAATATAAAGAGTAAAATTCAAAGAAATTCAGTCTTTTATTATTATTATTATTTTTTGCAGTGTGGTGGTGAATGAAATTATTTCAACTCTATCATTCACGGAAAAAAAGATCACGGTTATTAGACTTTTAGGTGTAAAAGTAATGACATTTTCCTTTTTCTTTTTCTTTTTTTTTTCAAAAAACGTGTTATAGAGCATTATTTATAAATTATTGGGGATTAATAAATATTAGTGATGATTAGGTAAAAACGAAGAGAAGTTGAGGTGTAGCATTAGTATTGGTAGTAGAGGATTAATTAAATAAATAAAAGAGCGGGAAGGAAAGGGAAGGTCAGGCGTTGAATCCAAGCTTAGATACACGGAGAGAGAAGAATCGCACACGCTCCAAACCACAGTAGACTCTCCGCTTCTTCTTCTTCTTCTTCCTTACATATAAATATATCTCAGTATACACACAACACAGACTGAAATCAAAAGAAGAAGACGAAGGAGAACAGGTAGCAAATTCAATGGGGAATTACAGAATGTGTATGTGCTTCATTCGCAAGTTCAAAATCATGGAGGCGGAGCCACCGCCGGACGTTAAGGATGCCTTCAAGAAGTACTCCGAAGGTGGCTCCCACATGACTCCAGATCAACTCCGCCATTTCTTGCTCGACTTTCAGGGCGACCTCTCCCACGACGTCGATGCTCCCAAGATCGTCGACCAGATATTGAACAGGCGCCATCACATTACTGCTAAGTTTACTAGTAGAAACACTCTCACTCTTGATGATTTCCATCATTTTCTCTTCTCTCCCGACCTCAATCCTCCTATTCCACAAAACCAGGTTCTTCTTTTCTTCTTTCTTTCTACTTATATATTTATATGCGAAGAAACTGGATCTTGAATCGTTGTCATTGTTACAGTTAGTGTATATTAGTCAATTTGTTGTTGACTTTGGTTTTGTTTTTTCTTCTTCCCTGTTCATAATAATTGTTTGTTCTTTCGGATTTTCTTTGCTTCTTTTCTTTTGAGTTTCATCTTTCTTTCTTTCTTGATAATCAAATTAATTTTGCTTTCCGATTTTTAATGTAATTATGGATGGTGAGGATGCTGATGATGAGATCCCAATCGATCATAATTCTGATGCTTTTTTTTTTTTCTTTGGAAGGTTCATCAAGACATGACAAAACCATTGTCCCATTATTTCATATTCACCGGCCACAATTCCTACCTCACAGGAAACCAGCTCAGCAGCGATTGCAGCGATGTCCCCATTATTAATGCTTTGAAAAGAGGCGTCCGTGTTATTGAGCTTGATTTATGGCCTAATTCTACCAAAGATGATATTGATGTTCTCCATGGCAGGTTATGCTTTGCTATCCTATCATCTTGCTTCTGCAATTCATTGATTGTTTGACTTTGGCATTGTTACTAATCTTTGAGTATGATGTAACATATAGTTTCTGGTAAGTTTATGGACTCCTAGCCTAGGTTCCAAATTCCAATTGCAGGACAAGACAATTTGCAAAGCTGTAGTAATAGAAATGAAAATATGATAAATTCTTGCTGATAGAAATGCTACCAATTTAACCTGAAAAGATTCCGTCTGTTTAACTAGTTCAACCCCTCTCATCATTTTTAACAAATTATGTACCCCGCCTTGAAATCTATGCATTTCTGCCGTTTATCATTCATGGGAACTTTGGCAAAAATTCCCATTTATCTTTCACTTTCCTGGATTTTTGTTGACATGTATGCTCATGAATGCAGGACGCTGACGGCCCCTGTGGGACTCCTTAGGTGCTTGAAATCTATTAAAGAACATGCTTTCTCATTCTCTCCGTATCCTGTCATAATAACCCTCGAAGACCACCTTACTCCAGGTCTTCAAGTTAAAGTAGCCCAGGTGCTTTTTAATTCCCAGTACGAAGAAGGCCTCATTCTTTTCTTTGAATTACAGTTGTAGTAATTACCAATGCTTTTGCTTTTAGATGATCACTGAAACGTTTGGTGAGATGCTGTATTGTCCTGAATGTGAATGTTTAGAAGAGTTGCCTTCTCCAGAAGATTTGATGCGTCGCATTATTATTTCAACCAAACCTCCCAAAAAGTATCAAAATTCAGAAAGTGTCAAGAGCAAGGGAAATAAATCTCAGAAGGATAAGGATTCTGATGATGATGCTTGGGGGAAGGAACCATCGGACGTTGTATCTGATCAGGAAGATGGCGACTTGGTGCGTTGAGAAATGACTTTTACTAAATTTAACATGTCAATTGACTATAAGCATTCTCCAGTCTCAACATTCTGTGTTATTTACTTGCAGAGTGAGAGTGAGTCAAGTGAAGCTAGTGATGATGATGAGTCAAACCATGTGGGAGTAGATGCATACAAACGTCTCATTGCTATTCATGCCGGAAAGCCTAAGGGTGGGTTAAAGGAGGCGCTAAAATTTGACCCTAATAAGGTTAGACGTCTTAGTTTGAGTGAGAAAGCACTGGAGAGGGCTACTGAAAATCATGGAGTGGATGTAATTAGGTAATTACGTTGCATACTTAGAAGAGATATTGACGATACCAAGTTGGCTGATAATTTATTTTTACTCTATTTGGTCTAACATTTTCAATCACTGAGTCAACCAGTTGCAAACTCTATGGACAGATTCACCCTGAAGAACATCTTAAGGGTGTATCCTAAAGGCACTCGGTTTAATTCTTCCAACTACAAGCCGCTAATTGCTTGGATGCATGGAGCTCAAATGGTTGCATTCAATATGCAGGTTTAGTTCAACTTTCTTACTTTCTTTCTTGATTAAAGTTGCTGGGATTGGGACGTAATATAACTATTGCAAATCATGAATATTTTACTCATGTCTGAAATGGTATAATTTCAGAATGTGTGTATATATATATATGAATTGATAGGTAGCAAATGATTAAGACATAACCTGGAATCTGGAATAAATTTTCAATAGTAATGTTACTCTTACTTATTTGAGCTTTGTTAGATGGGGGAGTTATGTACGCTCCTTGTTGTTTTCTGCATTCTGAAATTGACTGAAACTTAAATGCTCTGTTCAGTTCTAAGATATGGGGCAATATTATTAGCTCATGCAAATAGGAAAAAAAATAGAAGAAGGAATAGACTTGCTGTATTCATTTCTGTTAAGGATGGTGGTTAGCTATGTTGGTGCTCTGTGTTCTGTTCATTACAGTAATGTAATTGAAGATCAAGTGAAATAGGCGACTTATTTACTTCCAAAAGCAGTCACATGGTGTTTGTGAACACTTGAAATTTCAATTCATAAATAACAGCATATGTCAAAGAGAAATACAGTTACACATATGACAAATTGGTTTGGACAGTCAGTACAATGCAAAAGTATTGAATCATTGGTTACACTTGAAGCGGAGGAAAGACAAAAATGAGAAAGGAAATTGAATCCTCAGACTAATGTTTGTAACATTGAACGATGTGTTACCAGCCGTTTGACTTGAGAAATATTATTGTTTTTTTTTTAAAAAAAAATTCACCATTTGGTTGAGATACTTTCAGATAATCTTTCTAGCCGTGGCCAATTAAATCTAGTGTTCCTTTCTGTTTCACAGGGATATGGTAGAGCACTCTGGCTGATGCATGGGATGTTTAGGGCCAATGGAGGTTGTGGTTATGTAATGAAGCCTGACTTTCTGATGAAGATGGGTCCACATGGTGAAATATTCAATCCTAAAGCCAAATTGCCAGTAAAGAAAACCTTAAAGGTCAGTACAATGAATATTAAGTTGATAACACCTACCACCCTTCTCTTCCCTTCATGCTCAGATTTACAAACTTGTATTTTATTTATTTATTGTCTTAGCAGGTGAAAGTGTACATGGGAGATGGATGGCGCTTGGATTTTAAACCAACACACTTTGATTCATACTCTCCACCAGATTTCTACACCAGGGTACGTTGCGATTTTGAGAAAGTTTATTCATTTCATGCTTCGTCTGGTTTTCAAACTGTTGCTGCTGTAATGAACTTTGATCTTAAAATGTTTTATAAAAACAACTTACCCTTCATAAAAGTCAAAATTCGCAAACTGAAATTGTTGTCATTGATAATAAAGTCAAAATTCCTCTAAGCACATATTCACCTGTTAATTAAAATGGCAGGTTGGCATAGCAGGAGTGCCAGCGGATGTCAAAATGGAGAAAACCAAAATAAAAGAAGACAACTGGACACCTGTTTGGGATGAAGAATTTATATTCCCATTGACAGTTCCTGAACTAGCTTTACTTCGAATTGAAGTTCACGAGTACGATATGTCTGAGAAGGATGACTTTGCCGGACAAACATGTCTTCCTGTTTCTGAACTGAGACCAGGAATTCGTGCCGTCCCTCTTTTTGATCGAAAGGGCAAGCAGTTGAACTCTTCAAGGCTTCTGATACGGTTCCAGTTTGTCTAAAAGATTAGGACACCATGTATGTAATTCAGTTGAGTTTTTCCGCAATTTTGATGTGGATGCTATATATCGCATGCTATGTAGTAATAGTATATTTCTTTCTTGATTCTATGTTTTTATGAAATTCTTCATATATCTCATCACTTGTAAAGAATTTTTCGTTGAATGAAGGAAGTTGTACTTTTACATTCCATACTTAGTTGTTCACCATTAGCAAGTAATTGTCAAAGGTGCTTTGCTTCGCATGTACAAGGGAATTTCTTCTTTCATAACATAGTATATTTTACATGGAAGTTTCCTTTTACTTTAAGTTATTTAATTTATTTCTTTCCTTAGTCTTGCATTTTGCAATACATACTACTTCCTTAATCTAGGCAACTTGGTGTTTTTGTTGCGTCTTGTACTTCAATTAAGCAAATGCTGAGACCTTTTCTGGGGTTTTAGGATTTTATAAATCAAAATTTCTAAGCAAAAAAAAAAAATGGAAAGGTGAGATTTGAACAAACTAGAGGCACAGAAGAGAAGAGAAAGGAAAGGGTTATCATACAGTTTTAAGACTAGGTTTATAAATTTGAGACAAGGTTCGGTTGTGTAAAAGTCAAAAATCTGCTATTCTCACAGTCACAGATACACTTGACAACGACTTGGCAAATGGGGTAAGTGTTACCTTATTGTCTTTGGCACTTATCGCATACTTTTGCAATGGAATATGTTCATTGATTGTTCATTCAACGGCTGTACATTACATACTTGTTGCCATCGTTTCAACTTGTGAATCTGCATCAAACACAAAGCAATTTTACTCAGATGGCTTGTTGTGCACTTTTCTCTCTCTTTTTTGTAATTTTCCTGTAGAAACAAAACAATACGATGTCTATATTTGTATGCGCTGCTGCATGGCTATCTATCTATAGGGACATGAGACATGAAGGGATGATAAATAACAGGTCATTTTCGTGCTTTTTTTTCCTACAGAATTATTCACCCATGAAGAGAAATTATTGATAGATTCGAATCTAATACCTTCTTCTACACTATCAAATCATCTTTACACTCTTAAACCGTCCCCTTACGAAGATTGGACTTTTAACTCTGTTAAAGTGCAAGCAAAAGAAAATGTAAAGAAACAACTAGATGGCACGATTCTTTACAATGACAAAAAGTTGGCATATACTAGAATTTGAGCACCCAATAGAGTCTTAGGATGTAATGCCACATCCATTAATATGCTTATGATGATTTTGTCGTCAATCATCTTGCAGATAGACTTATAGTTTATAGTTGATTAGCTGTAATGGTAGAGTTACACATATTCTAATCCTATGGTCGCTGCTTCCTCAAGAAACGAGCAAAGGGAGCTACTACATGCCTGGCTCCCCCCTGCCTTGCAACATAGGGACAAGACGCATTCATATTTAATTAGCTTAGTTGAAGTGGGGTCTTCAATTTAGCTCATGGGCAATTGCCAATGGTTAGCTTTTAGCAAGTATTCCGCATTCCGGTTGCAGATATTGGAATGGAGAATATTATTATGGTGAAGAAAGGTTGAACAGAAGTGAATAGAAAATAGCCATTTCTGAATTCTGAATGAATAGTTCTTTTCTCACTTTCTTTTTTGAATGCAGAAACAAGAACAATGCTTTCTGCTCCATCTTCTCTTTCTTTTAGCTTATATATACATATATATATATGTAAAAATCTACAGTGAGGGATTTGATTCTTCTTTCTCTTTTTTGCTTTATTCTTGCATTTTAATTTCTAAAACTGTGGCCTGTGGTGGGGTATTTAGAAGGGCATTTATTAGTTTTCCTGTTAAAAAAAGAAAGAGCAAAGTAAACTTTCATTTTGTGAGGCACCCTAGCTATATATATTCCAAAGTCAGCCAGAAGAGAAAGCTTCAAGTCAATGAACCAATCATATAATATTAAGGTTTTCTTACCCCTGTGCATGTGACAATATAAAATCACATCCACACTTTGGTCTTCTGTGGTCAAGAACATGTGTTTCAGTCTCATGGTAGTTAATCAAATAGAAAAACAAAGCCAAAGCTAGATTAAAAAAAAATAATGATAATAATAAAAAGAGAACCTTTACTTTTCCTATGGACACTTAAAATAGCCATATGATGCATCATGCATTAGCATCTCTATGTGCATAATTTTCTTTATTTCTTTCATTTTTACCTACATTTATAATTGTATTATTCCATGATCAGTAATTCAACATTTTAGAATTTTCAGAGAAGTGCTTCTGATTACCCAAAAGAAATATTCTCATGATTATTGAAACCAAAAGAACATTATTTTGCTTCATTTTCAAAATTTAAAGATTAAGAAAAGATCCAAATGTGAAAAGGCAGACAAATATATGTTTATGGTGCATAAAGGACTATAACAAAAGTATACCTGGAGGCCATCATCCTGATTCCCTGATACACCCATCTACTCCTTACATCAGCTTTTGGTACACTTGTAAATTAGCTGGAAGCTGAAATATTTAGAAACTTCAACCTCATTAGCCATACCCAACTGTGCAAAAGACCCTGAGTGGCACCTAAACACAAAAAGGTCTTTCTAGTTTAGCAGACTCCATTAATATTTCTTTATATATTTGTGATCATAAACATTTCGCAGACTCTAGAGGAGAAACATGCGAATGTGCTTTAGTGGGAAATTCAGAATCATGGATATAGGGCCACCATCAGATGTGAAGGAGGCATTCATGAAGTACACCGAAGGCAGAAGTCACATGACCGCCGAGCAGCTGCAGCAATTCTTGGTGGAAGTTCAGGGTGATGATAAAGCTTCAGTCTCCGAGGCAGAGCTGATTGTGGAGCAGGTTTTGCAGAAGCAGCATCAGATCACAAAGTGTGTGAGGAGCGGTCTTACTCTTGATGATTTTCACTATTTCCTTTTCTCAACAGATCTCAATCCACCTATTAGTAATCAGGTATTAAAAAAGACTCAATCTTTATTACTGATAACAAATTCTTTGTTAGGCACTAAAAAAGCTGATTCTTACCAACTAATGCATTTACATTCAGGTGGAGCAAGATATGACAGCACCCTTGTCTCATTATTTCATATATACTGGCCATAATTCATATTTGACAGGAAATCAACTCAGCAGTAATTGCAGTGATGTCCCTATCGAAAAGGCACTTAAGAGAGGTGTAAGAGCAGTTGAATTGGATGTATGGCCAAATTCAGCAAAGGATGATGTGCTTGTTCTTCATGGGTGGTAAGCAATCAATATATACTCCCAACTTTCTTTTTTTTGAGTCTTCCTCTGCTGCCTTTTATTTGCTGAAAGCTTGGCTTATTATTGCTTATTAATGTAGGACCTTTACAACTCCTGTGAAGCTCATTAAGTGTTTAAAATCCATTAAAGAACATGCATTCTCTGCATCTCCATACCCGGTGATAATAACTCTCGAAGACCACCTGACCAAGAATCTTCAGGCTAAAGCAGCTAAGGTTCTACTCATTTCCTTCCATGAATTTTAAACTCTTTTCTTTCCAAGGATTGGATTCTAAATGTCTTACACATTTCCTGTTTTCTAGATGATTGTCGAGACATTCAGGGATATGCTGTTTTATCCTGACACTGAATGTCTAAAAGAATTCCCTTCACCAGAGGAGCTAAAATACAAGATTATAATATCAACCAAATCTCCAAAGGAGAAAGGAGACTTTGAAGTTAGAACCACGAAAGAAAAGGAAATTAACTCGCTGAAGGAGAAAGATCATGGCGAGGATATCTGGGAGAAGGACCTGTCCGACATTTCAATTCGCCAAGAAGATGATGGAAAGGTGTGCTCCAACTCTTTCATTTAATCAGTTTCCCAAACATTCTATCTTTATATGTGTTTGGTTTAACTTTTACTCTGCTGAATTCAGAGTGATGGTGATACAAGTGAAGAGAATCAGAATGATGAGGCCAATGGCACATCTCAACATGAATATAGGCAGCGACAAGCACCTTCATACAAGAATCTGATTCTGATTGATGCTAGAAAACCCAAGGGTGGGTCAAAGCAAGCCCTGAAAGTTGAACGGGATAATGTCAGACGCCTTAGCTTGAATGAGCAAAAATTTGAAAAGGTTATTGCCTCCCATGGAACAGATGTTGTAAGGTAGGATTTATTTGGTACATTCAGTTTTACTGCCTTTGCTATATTTGCTTACAGGAAAGAATCTAACGCAAGCATTGTGTTCAGATTCACTCAGAGAAACATTTTAAGGATATATCCCAAGGGTATTCGAATTGACTCCTCCAACTACAAGCCAATGAGTGGTTGGTTACATGGAGCTCAAATGGTTGCACTTAATATGCAGGTTTTGCACACTTTTCCTTGTGGAATTGCCTAATTTACAGTTTTTTTGTTTTTTTTTTTTTATGTCACCAACAACTTCTGGTTAATTGCAGGGTTATGGAAAATCTCTTTGGTTGATGCATGGAATGTTTAGAGCAAATGGAGGATGTGGATATGTGAAAAAGCCTGATTTTCTGATGAATGTAGGCCAAGAAAATCAAGTGTTTGAACCTAAAGCAAAGTTGCCAGTGAAGAAAACGTTGAAGGTAAGCATGCAGTTGGACAAATATAAGTTCCTCTTCTTTTTCTCTGTGATTTAAATGCGTATTTTGGCATCAGGTTAAAGTTTACATGGGGGATGGATGGCATTTGGATTTTAAGCGAGCACAGTTTGCTTTATTTTCGTCGCCAGAGTTCTATATCAGGGTAAGTTGGAGTCTCAGCAAGCATGCTAAGAGATCTAAATCATTGTACTAGCTCTTTTTTGTTGGTATTGTAGATATCTAGACGAAAAAAAGACTAAAATTGATCCATTTGTGCATATATTTACTTGCAATTTCGACGGAGAGAAGGTTGGCATAGCAGGGGCAGCAGCTGATAAGACAATGAAGAAAACAAAGAAAAGGGAGAACAACTGGACACCCATTTGGGATGAAGAGTTTACATTTCCATTGACAGTGCCAGAATTAGCTCTGCTTCGTGTTGAAGTTCATGACCGTATAATGCCTGAGAAGGATGATTTTGCAGGTCAAACTTGTTTGCCTGTTTCTCAACTGAGGCCAGGCATCCATGCATTCCCTCTTTTCGATCGCAAGGGACAAAAGTTCAGTTCAATGAGACTTCTCATGAGATTCGAGTTTCTGCAGAAAGTGTCAATATAACATTTGTTTTCTTACATAAACCATTAATTTTTTCAGGCAAAGTATCTATACATAGAAAAAGTTCTTCATTTCGATGCATCTGTTGTAAACATTTCTACAACTGAAGATTGACAGGAACAAGGGAAAATTTGTGACCTGCTCAATTAGCAGCAAGACAGTGAACTCATGTCAGAACTTTGCAATGTCAATACCAAGTATACATTTTTGTTTAATTGGATTTTAAAGATGCAAAACGATGTTACATCAACATCAATGCGTGGCCAATCGACGTAAGTACATAAATATAAGAGAGAACTAAAAAGAAACCTATTAAAGAAGCTGAATTTCCTAATTTATTTAAACTATTCACGAGCAAATTTATGACTAGTTAAATATAAAAAGAGAGGAGAATATATGCATTATGAATTTGGCACGATAATGCTTCTGTGATAGAATACTAGTGTTTGCAACTTGTTTTGCCGAAAGTAATTTGCACAGAAAAAGACTATATTCCAGGCCACCTATCCCATTCTATATATCTTCTACAAGAAGAATGATAGAAATCCCCATTCTTTATTTGCTTCACAGTTGAGAGCAATGATAAGAAATCTCTTCCCCTTTTATCAAGAAAAAGTCATGGAATCACTAGGTACAACCAATATATATTTCTTCATTCTTTGAAAGATAAAAATAATTAAAGAACAAGATTCAAGAGGGACAGAGACAAGGAAAGTGAAATTTGTAGCTTTCTTACAATATGTGCATGAGTACAGATTCTCACTTTGCATGGACGCCATTCTTTAGGATGTTTATGCACTTTTAATGCTTTCTCCATTTGTAGAAGATAAAACAAACGTGTCTATGTAGCTTTAGACTTATAAATGAACACACGCGCACACACAAAAAAAGCATCACTGAATTTGATCATTTCATACCATTCTATCAGTAACAGAATGTCGGACTCCAAGGCAGTCAACATGAACAAGTACAAATTCTGTTTCTGCTTCAGGATAATATTCAAAGACAGGCTGCTTCAGCCTCCTCAAGATGTCAAAGACCTCTTCGAACAATACTCACAGAATGGCACCATGACCGTTGACGACCTGCTCAGGTTTCTAATTGAGAAACAAGGTGAAAAAGATGCCAAAGCAGGAGATGCTCAGGCAATATTTAACAGCCTCAAGCACTTCAACATCTTCCAAAGAAAAGGCCTTCATCTCGAAGCCTTCTTTAGATATCTTTTAGGCGACCTTAATGTTGTTCTTTCTCCATCTCCTAAGGTATGTCATCTTATCATTTCTATCTCTCTCTTTTTTAAAAAAAAAGAAAAAACATTCAGTCTCTTGTATCTCCTGATAGTGATAACAGTATGGCTTTTGAATCCAGGAGCCCCATGACATGACTGCCCCATTGTCTCATTATTTCATGTACACAAGCCATAACACCTACTTGACTGGAAATCAAGTCAGCAGCGACAGCAGTGATGAACCCATCAAAGCTGCTCTACGGAAAGGTGTAAGAGTGATTGAAC
>CATIWM010387675.1:0-19020 GCA_949671775.1 Mallotus repandus
CTATACAATATAGAAACTCAAATCAACTTTTATATATATATATATATATATATAATGATTATTAGTATACATTTTGGTACTAAAATGTATTACAAAATCATTTTTATCATAATTTAGTGAAAATTTAGTATAATTTTTATAATTATATTGATATTGTTTGGTTAATGATTAAAAGATAAAATATTAATTTAATTCAAAAATCAATTTAATAAAAGACCTTAGTGATGCAAAATTAGAAAGAAAATGTTTATAGCTTTATAATTTCACTAAAAATAAAAATTATTTTATATAATTAAAATTTTAAGTTAATATAAATAATGTATAATATGATTTTAATTACTAAATATTATATTTGCAAATATAAAATTATTTTAACACATATATGAATAAATAAATATTTCAATATATTTAATCTATTACAAAATCATATTTAATAAGTCATATTATTGTAAAAAAATAATAGTCATAAACATCTTAAAATATACTACAATTTTTTTGAGGGATAAATAGAAAATAGCAATTAGTAAAAAGTCAATATGGCTTCTATCTAGAGGATTCATCGCCATCTGTATGATTTTCAGACATAGATTCCCGACTCGACCGACCCGAACCAACGCAACCTGAGCCAACTCCCATTGCCTTGGCAGTTGGAAGTTAAAAAACAAATATAAAAATATACAAAGCACAAAGTCAATGCCTGCATTTCCTGTTTTGTCAAGACGTCCACAGGCTCCTATCTGTTTTTCTTACATTTAACATCTTTCCACAAATTCCATTCAACTCAGTTCACTTAAATCTTCAAATTTCACACCTTTAATCTCTGATCTCTTTAATTCAACAACAGCAAGAAAAAAAGGTATGTTTTTTTTTAATCCATTATCGTATTCGTTTCTGCATTGCATTTCAATTCTTTTCTTGTCTGTTAATTTTTCCCATCAACCAAACACAACACACAAAAATAACATAACCCATTTAAAAGATTTATCACCTTTTGCTAAGTTTTTTAATGGGTCAACAAAATGATTGCTACTTTCGCTGAAATTTTGGTTCTTTTCTATTTGAATTACTACAAATTTCATTTCTTTTTTTTTTTCTGGGTTTGTTTTGTTGATTGTATTGTGCAATTTTTTTTTCTTTTTTTCCCCTGTTTAAGGCACATATTGTTAAGGTTTTAAATGGATATTGATGAAATTATTGGTGAGACAACAACAAAATCCACGAATCTGCCAACAAAGAGTGCAATTTATGTTTGGGGATATAACGACAATGGACAAACGGGCAGGAAGGGGAAGGAGCAACAATTGAGGATCCCTAAGCAGCTTCCTCCTGAGCTTTTTGGGTGTCCAGCTGGTGCTAATGCTCGGTGGTTAGATATAGCCTGTGGCCGTGAACACACTGCTGCTGTAGCCTCTGATGGGTCTCTTTTCACTTGGGGTTTGCTCACTTTTCTTTTACTCAGTCGAATTGGTTATTCGTATGCTCACTGTTGTTTGTAGCATATGTTTTTCTTATGACTGGTTTGAGAGAGGATGATATACTTGCTATAATGACCTGACTTTATTGTTTTGTGTTTCAATGAATTGTAATTGCTTCTGGGAAACCATGAGCAGAATTTGACCTCTACTTTTGATGAGTTTCTCTTTACCTGTGATTTGGTCATGATTTTGTTTGCTCTGAAGTTTGGGGGCTATGCCATGCATTTCTTCATGTCAACAACTCTAGACATTTTTATGATGGCATTCTAGTATTCCTGCGTAAGCATGGAATTGACTATGGTAAAATTTTACTTATGCCACATGAATTTTTTGTATAACTAGTTTGGTGTGCGATTATAAACAATATTGCAAGAATGGCTGCAAGTTTTTTTTCTCTTTGCTTCACATGTGCAAGAAAATATCAACTGAATATACATGAATATTGTTTTTCTTACAAGGTCAAGATTCTTTTGGCTGCTCATATGACATCAGAATGTTAAGTATGAGACATGGTCATGTTTTCTTTGACATCCTATGTTGAAAGAAACCATATGTCTGTATATTTGAGCAGGTGCTAACGAATTTGGTCAACTGGGAGATGGCACTGAGGAGGGTAAGAAGCATCCAAGTAAAGTAAAGCTGTTGGAGACCGAGTTTGTGAAATCTGTTTCTTGTGGAGCACACTGTACTGCTGCAATTGCAGAACCTCGTGAAAATGATGGAACCATCTCAAAGAGTAGACTTTGGGTTTGGGGACAAAACCAAGTAACCTATTCTGATGAATTGTGTTATTTCTTTTATGGAGATGGATTTCTTTTTTTCTTTTTTTTTTTCTCTTCAATTTGGTAAATTTATATACTCATTATTTCAGGGATCAAATTCTCCACGTCTATTTTTGGGGGCTTTTGCACCAAATACGGTATGTGATCATTTTAGCTTTTACATTTTTGAGTTTCAGGTCCCACTCTGAAGCAAGTTCTTGTTCTAAATCAAATGAATTAAAATTGTGGATGCAGCATATTCTTAAATGATTCTAATACATTAATAATTTTACTCATTTATCTTTTCAAATATCATGACAATTAGTTGCGGCTTTGTGATTCTGTGCTGAGAAATGATTGAGATATCCAATATAGTCAGCTGTAACTTCTTATAAGTTAAGTTCTTGTGCAGTACTCATACTTTTTACAATTTCTGACATCTGAGGAGCATGTGAAACTATCAGTGCTCAAATGAACATACTGTGCATTCATTTGCTTTAATGATGGAATGGAAAATTTATGAGAATTTACAATGTGAACTAAGGCAATTTTATTTTATTGCCATAAATCTAAGAATTAATTTAGATAATTTTTACATATTTTTTCAGATTATCCGTCAAGTGACCTGTGGAGCAGTTCATGTGGTGGCTTTATCTGAGGATGGCCTACTGCAAGCTTGGGGTAAATGCAATTCAAGATGCATGATCTGTGTTTGATTCTAAATTATGGGATCTAATTAAATGATGATGCCTCAACTTGATCTGTTTTTATCTGTATATGTTTGTGGCAATGATTATGCAGTCAAAGTAAAACATTTGCTGGTCTTCTTTTATGTTTTTGCTTAAACATGTAATATTAATCTAAAGCAAGGAAACAGGATTTAGACTAGTTTATTTCCATCAATTTTCTCAAATCTCGTTCTGCTTCTATTATGCCAGGCTACAATGAATATGGTCAGCTTGGCAGAGGTATTACTTGCGAAGGTCTACAGGGGCCTCGTTTGATAAATGCTTATGCAAAGTTTCTAGATGAAGCTCCTGAGCTCGTTAAGATTACCCAGGTGTCATGTGGGGAGTATCACACAGCTGCAATATCTGAAATAGGCGAGGTGTAAGTTACCTGAAAGGACCTCTTACATGGAGATAAGTACTACTTTTAGGCATGAGAATTGTGCTTATCCACATGACACATCTAACTCTCTTTGAAGGTTGGAAAAAAACTTCTTATGGAAATCTCACGTCTTTTCGGGAGATGGGATGCAATGGAAATACGATGCATTCTGATATGCAAGTCTCTTTTCCCTTAGTTTGCTTGTTTCCCCTGTTCTCAATATATGATGCCTGCTTTTTAGCATTGTCTTTAGTATAGCAGCTAGTATAACTTTTTCTCATGTATGATACTATCAAGATGTTTGGAATAGGGATAGAATAAAACTGTCAAATGTGGAAAAAAAAAATTTTTGAACTGCTGCATAGCTTGAGGACAGGAAGCATGTGGTGATTTTGGTTTTTTGTATGATTTAATTGTATATAAAGTGCATGGATGGAGAATCATGAGATGCATACCAAAGAAAAGATAATGAACCTAGTATTTTCTTTTCTTTCTTCTTTTTTCTTTTTTTTTGTGTTTGGGGGGGGGTGTTGGGTGTTGGTTGTGTGCGCACTTGGAGCAGTGACCTCATCCCGTTTGTGCTTTCCCAACAATTACTTTTAAATCCACATGGATGCTGCTCCACTAAAAAGGTTGCATATCTGATAGCACACTGTTACATGAATGTTCTTTAGGTTTCTAACAATTTCTTCTCCTCCTTTGCTTTCCTTGCCATGCTCCTCTTTTCTTCCCCTATTGGCTCGTTTGAATACCTTGTGTATCTTATTCCTTTTATGTGTTGTCCATAGAAATTGATTTTGCTCCAAGAATCAATAATTGTTAGTCCTTTGTGTGCTCCTCCCACCGAAAAAAAAAAAAAAACCCATTTACAAGATGATTAATTGAAATAATTGTTTTGATGCTGAAAGCTATGTTGTTGAAGTGGCTTGGATTTTTGTTGTATGACCATGCTCCAATAAAAGTAACAGTAATACTGTTATTAATCCATTAGAACAGTACTTTATTTTATGTCTGCAATTTTGATCACTGATGATTCTTCACTTTGTACCTCCCAGCTATACTTGGGGGCTAGGAAATATGGGCCAACTTGGGCATACTTCTCTTCAGTCTGGGGATAAAGAGTTATTGCCTAGGCGAGTGGTCGCCCTTGATGGAATTATCATAACAGATGTTGCATGTGGAGGTGTACACACTTGTGCTGTGACTCAGAAAGGAGCTCTATATGCTTGGGGTGGTAGTCAAGCTGGGCAATTAGGCCTTGGCCCACAAACTGGATCCTTTTCATTCATTCCCAGTGACACAGAATCATTTCTTCGAAATATCCCTGCTTTGGTTCTCCCGAATGGTGTGCAGCTTGTTGCTTGTGGACATTCTCACACGCTTGTTTGTTTGAGGGATGGAAGAGTACATGGATGGGGTTATAATAGTTATGGACAGGCAGCAAATGAGAAAACAACATATGCTTGGTATCCATCACCAGTTGACTGGTACTGTATACTTAAGATTGTTCAATAGCTTCTGCATGCATAGCTATGATGTCCAGAATTTTGATGGAAGAACCATATTGCAGGTGTGTAGGTGAAGTGAGGAAACTAGCAGCTGGTGGTGGCCATTCTGCAGTTTTGACTGATGCATGTTCCTTAAAAGAGTTGTGTGAGTTTAGACTTGCAGATAGTGTGACATTATCAAATGCTTCAGAGATTGAGGATGTTGCATCTAGAACTGGTGCAGATGCTTTAGCTCGCCTTTGTGGAAGATTGAGGTATCCATCTTCCTACATGATTGATATATTTTGACCTGAGTTTTCAATAGGATGTCATCCTCTTCCGTGTCATTATTATTATTTTTCCATTTGGGAGCGTTCTTTAATGAAAGCCAAAGCTTTTTGCCATGAATACCCAGAGCATGCCAAAGCTTTTTGCCATGAATACCCAGAGCATGAGCATGAAATAAATCTCATTAATCCTTTCTAATGAATCACTATATTCTGTAACTTCTATCTTTGCTTAATTTGTTACCACCAATTATATTTGGATCTTGGGACCTTCAGTTATGCTCATTCACGACAAAGATGCTTGCTAAAACAACTCATCATATTTGCAGGGAGCATTTGCTTGATGGTGGTGAGATAGATTATGAAGATGATGAGATTGGTGGCTGGAAGAACTGAACGATGGAGATTCCTGATGATTTATCTTTAGTATCTATTACTATATGCCTCTCCATTAATGTAATCTGGTCAGAACTGTGAAATTCATGAACTATAATTATTTCAGGTGAAAATGAGGAATCCCTGTATAAACTATAATATAGATACTCTTTGTATCGGTGTATTTGTTGTCTGCCACCTGGATGAAACATGTCTTGGTGACTTTAAAATACCATCTGCTTGATGGTGTTATAATGGACATCCTATTCAATTTATGAAAGATTTGATCGTTGTTGAACTTGGAACATTTGCTGGCATACATAACAAAAAAAAAAAAAAACACGTATTTGTCTCCCACTCTCATACTTGGGGCTATTCTTCTTGGACTTTTGCCCCAAGTAGTGAAATGTCCTCGTCCAATATTAGGCCATGTTACAGTCTTTTGAATCGGCAGTTATGTAATCAGCACAAAAGCAGAATTTAACAGTAATGCCATATAGGTCCTACTATCACACCCATTCGGTACATTTTACACCATCGCCTTGGCAACTACATTTTATCATTTATCATACGCCATACTCTCATTATCAGCTACCACTAGAGGCACTCCTACCATTATTATTGGGATCAATGTCTTATCATTTTCAGTTTTTCATCTCAATGTTCATCGTCACATTGCACTTGTGCTAACACCATTAATAACTGAATATTCTTCGAGTACTATCAATCAGTAATAATATCTGCTTTAACCACGTTACTGCCTTACTGGTGCTGCCAACTTCAGTGGCAATGCCAATGAATGATGTTGAGATCACTTACATCGTTTTCTTAAATTAACGTACAAAGTTGGAAAAGATAAAAGCCAGAATAAGAGGAGAAAATCAAAGCTAACATAATCATGTCTTTTATGCACAGGAATCAATGAGAATGAGCTGCACACATGGGTCAGAAGTTTCCATGTTCATGGATGAAATAATAATGAAGTCTCAACTTGATCATGAATGGATTAGTGTTGGGTTGTGGTCATCATTACAAAATAAGGCCACTTGATTATAGGTTAGGTAAGATGTATCAACTCTAGCTCTCTGAAAGTCTGAAGTGCACATACACATGGTCGTAAGGGTTTTTTTGATTCTTGAAATAGTTGAAATTTTAAGTACATTCTTATGCAGAAGCAAATTATTATCACTTATGGTTAAATATAATACATGGATGGCAACAGAAAGGATACTCTTCAATTCGATTTGTTAACTAGGTTACTTGCAAAACCAGTTAACCACAGCTTAGAAACTCTTGTCAGACTTCTACTTATTGACTGGGTGGTGAAGCATCCATGGAGGCACTTGCATTGTATTAGGCTGAGCTTGAGCTATAGACTCCTCATTTTCATTCATGAACTCTCTTGTTTGTAGATTGCCACTGCACCATTCAGCAAGAAAATACATAATGTTAGCCCTAGTCAAGCACGTACTGTTCTGCACAGTAGAACCTAACTCCAATTTTTTTGAATATATCTATCATGGAGAGTGAGACGATACCCCATTGTTAGAGATGGAGGTGATAGCCTTGGTCGCAGCGTGGGCAGTGGCGGCGGCGGCATGAAGGCCGGTGAGTTCTGACCAGGATTTCGTTGATGCGACTTCTCACGTTCTGCCAGTGTTTTCTCATTTTCCTTGAGCTATCATTATTTTTTTTGGAGCCAATACATCAGCTACTATCACGTACATGTACTGGAGTTATAGAATTTGAGAAACAAAAGCAGTGGCAATCAAATGTGCTCTTTACCTGTTTGGCGAGCATGGTGTTTTGCTCATGCAATGATTTTTCCTGTAATGTCAGAAGACATGTAGTGAATGTGCATTTTCATGCATATATATATAAAGTCTATTATCATTATTAGACTAATAGTACAATAATCGAGTGATTGTTAATTTTATAGTGCAAGAAGAATATAATTAAACACAAAAATTTATATTACTACCTGTCAAAATTTGATTGATTGTCACCCACGTAGTTCTCATAATTAAAATAAGAGTTCTTACATAATTATATCATAAACTTTAGTTATTTTTTCCAATTTATCATACTTTTAAAATTGTAGCGAACTGATATATTAACTTTTCAATTTGTTGTAAAGACAAGGCATGCATGTGCATTTATTCACTGAAAGTAAGAATATATTTCCAAAAAAGATGAAAGTTAAGGATATATTTGAAGAAAATATTTTCAAAAAAATATGAAAGTTGAGGATATATTTAAAAAAAGATGAAAATTAAGGATATACAAATTACTAATTTCATCTTATGATTTCTATAACAGCAAATAAATTTACGCATACATAACATGTTAGCATGTCATGTTAGCATAGACACATGCTATATATTTTGACCATAGATAAATTTTCATATATCAATTCGCTACAATTTTAAAAATAGAATAAATTGGCGAAAATGACTAAAATTCATGATAGAATTATACAATAATCCTTAAAATAAACCTCCTCCTTCTATGAATTTAACTTTGATCAATTATATTAAAATTTTGACATATATGTATAACTTTGTTATTGAGAAGAATTTTTTTAAAAGTTTTTGCTCCATCTAGCTCAAAATGCTGGTTCCGCCACTATAGACAGGCACATGGTGCACAAACAAGAAATATTACCTTCTTGTGTAGGTCTGAAAGAGATTCATGATACAGGTGGTTCTGCAAAATGCCATGATGATATACAAATTAAGAGTAAGCATTCAAAATTTATACATATGCATCTGATACAATTTAATTTGCTTACTACAACTTTGGAAACGCGATCACTAGCTAAATTCACCTTTCTTGATCGTACACGCTTAAGAGCAGTATCAATCTGTTGCTCCAAGTGTTGGAGTTCTCTTAGACTCAATGGATCCAACTCTTCTCCTGAAAAGTTCCTATGTAATGCATGTAAAGATCATTAGGCAATGCAACAAATTAATAAGCAACATATTAATCAATGAAAAGTTATTTATATTAATTAGTACCTTAAGCTTCTTTGTAAGACCTCAATCCTAGCCATAAGCTTAGGGTATTCATAACACCAATTTCCCTAGATAAGCAATTATGGCAATGCATGCATTGAATCAACAACTTAGGCTCATAAAAACTTAAAGCAAATTCAAACATGCACATAAAATTAGACAAATAGTCTTGAAAGCTTAATGTTATGTACGTACTTGTTGTTGTTCAGTTTCATTTTGTCTTTCTGCAATTGTGCATCTCTCATATCTTTCCAGGATTGCTTCCATACTGTAACAAAAGGGAAAGAAAGTTCTGAAACAAGCCAAGCCCAACAATACATAGACATGGACAGGTAGCTATAAGGTAGTTTCAATAGCATGTCTTCAAGATAAGATACACAAAGATATTGAGAAACACATTTTTGAAAGAGCAAACCATATGATTGTTGAAATGTGTATTGTTGATGGGATGCCATCTTGAAGCTTTGTGATTAAAGGATCTTTAATATAGGATCACAGTTCCCAGAGCACGTGCAGCCCCCAACAAAATATTATGGAAAGTTTTTCTTCAGTAAAAATAAATAAATAAAATAAGGGTGAAAAATAAAAGATACATGATTAGATGAGAAATTAAAATGGATGGTTATATCCAAATTTACTTATTATTTCTAATTGGATACTAAATATTTATTTTTTTATTATCTAAATTTATATTTTCATTGCACTCATAAGTCACTTAGAGTGTGTTTAGATACAACCATTTGATTTGAAATTTTAGATTTTAAATATTGAAATTTCAAATATAAAGATTTCAAATAAAATGTCATTTCAAATCTTTATTAAAAATAACTATTAAATTCATTGTGGATTTATTTGAAATTCTCATAATACAAATTCATATAATTATCAAACAAGAGATCCCTTTCATCCAAACATAACATTAATAAATTTAAGTAATTTTTTTTCATGTGGCAATCGAAATTAATATATATAGCCTCTTAAATGCTCATTGTCATTTGCTACATCATAAATCACTTTAAATCTTATGAGAAGCAAAAATTTGAAGATATCAATTTTAGCAATCTGAAACTGGACATATGTGGAAAATAATGTTGAAAGAAGGAGGATGATTAAGTTTCCTAGCAAGTATGGCCAATCTTTTATATCAATTACAGCAAATTGAGGTATAAAATTTTTAGTTTATATGCAAGCATGGAATATGCCTGTAATAACTATTTAGTTTTCTAGGAAATAGAAAACAGGAAAAACACATTATCAAGTTCATGGAAAATTATTAAAGCATTTGCCCTTGCGGATATATATATATATATATATATAAGGATAAGGATTATGGTGTTAATATGATGAGAACAAGTCTTGAAGGAGCTAAAAGAAATTTGTGGGACGCATTTGAAGATGGTGGAGAAAAGGAGAGATGGCAACCATGCAAGCTGCTAGCAAATAATAAATTAATAGCTTCTTTTCAAAACTAAAAACATAGCTTATATCACAAGCTCTTCCTCAAGTCTGTAAAACCCACTTCATTTAAACATCATCTTCTCTCAACAAAATCCTTTCCCAAATCAAAATCTCTTCTTGGTGAGGAAACATATTGCAGAAAATTCTTGTAGTAACTATGAAAGGAATTGAACAATTCATTCTAATCCAAGAAATTTAAGCAAATCTAACCTCAAGAAGATTTGTGTAATTGATCTAATATTGATTTCAATTCAGTTTCAAGTGATTTGAGGCTAAATAGAGAGGTTAGGAGTTGTTTCAGAGAGGAAAGTTAAGTCAAGATCAAAACAGAACTCAATAGGAGCATCTTGAGAGCTAGAAGGCTTAAGAAAGGCTATTGGAATTGTTTGGCCATCAAATTTCACAGGTAATATCTTGAGACCTTTATTAATATATCAGTGTGCATGTCAATTTTTGAAGTCATGTTGAGCATTAGAAAGGTACAAACCTAGTTAGTATTTCAAGCCAAAAACTCGAGACTGTTTTCCTAAATTTTTTAGCTTTTGTATTTCTCTTATATCTTGAGCTAAAAAACTCTAAATTAGATGGTTTAATTCTATAAAAACTTTGAAGAGTCCTCTGAAGTGTTTCAGTCTTGAATTTCAGCTAATTATGTCTAGAAATGGGTCTAATTTGAGAAAGTTTTAAATTACTCAATCTGTCATGAATAGTTGAGCTGGTTGTACTCAGTCATTCGTAACTTTCTTTATAGTTATCCAATTAAATTGAAATTTTTACAGCATATATTAGTTACATAGATCTAACACTTTATAAAATTTGAGTTTCAAATTCTATTTCCACAATTTTCAAAAATTTCTCTAAGTTACAATTAAAATTTGCCAAAACAGAGTAACGAAGATAGAGCTGAAAATTTAGTTGCATTAGCATGAGAAAAATGTAAATATATAGGCTAGATTTATAAATAGTTCATCACTTTATGTATAGGAGCATCTGGAGAGGAATGAAAGAGGTCTTTTGTTGTTGCAAAAAACAAGGAGTTCGGTGGAACTAATTTGTAAGTGATTAACTATATAATATTGGTTTTGAAACTGTGTTTATTAATGTTGAATTTATATAGTATGTTCTCTATTACTTATATATTAATATTTCCTTACAAATAGTTTTCTTTTATAAATATTAAAATATTGTTATATTTTTATCTAATGCTTTATATTATATGTTTCATGTGACCATGTTCTTAGAAATGGATTTAAGAAACGTGGTTTTTTTATTATTATTATATTATAAAGTGTTTAGTTTATATAATAAAATTGGGAACGAATAGCATTATATTATCTTTGATTGGTTAAAGGTATTTACCATAGCAATAAGTTTATTTACTACTTCGAACTCAGTAACTAGTTTTCAGCAATGTATGTTTTGTACTTAGTTTTCAGCAATTATTTCAGCAAATATACAGTTATAACTTTTATTGATTTACTTGATTATAGCAATAAATGACAACAACTATAATAAACATTCAGTATGATTTATATGAATAATTTTGTTTATAAATACATCTATACATTCGTGGTATATATCAAGTGTTTTATCTTAGCATTATATTCTATATATATTTATTATCTCAGCAATATTATTCAGCTACAGGGTGGTTAGCCCTTGGGAGACAGCTCTGCACATGCGTATGACCAACAATATTATACATTTGGGCTGCTCAGCATCATCTTGCGCTCAATGAGTCAGCAATTCAACATATTAATCTTTTGGATATATATTTAATAAGTGTATGGGATAATTTTTTATAAATGTTCTTTCAGTTTAATTTAGAAATTTTATTGATTACAGTTTATGATATTACAAGAAATAGCAAACGATATTATATCATAGTTTATTATTATTAAATTCATACGTATATTATATAAACAGGAGCTTTGCAATTATTATCATGGTAATTTCTTAAATGTGAATTTGTTACCAAGAAGTAGCATTTGTTTCCGCTTTATTATATCTTCACTAACTCACTGAGTATTTTATACTCATTCCTCACTTTTATTTTTTCTCAAATCCATTGGAGCATCAACAATAGTCCGTTAGAAATCATCTATCTCTTGTCTATGATCCAACAGTTAGAAGAGGTTGTGCCAACAACTCCAATATTTTATCCTTTTGACATGTACTTAGATGTTTATAAGTATTAGAAATATGTCTATCATGTTGTGATTGATAATAGTAAAAGAGAACTTGGTGTATAACCAAACAGTAAAACCTATAGTATGTTTTAGACCTTAAACTTGTGGTTTTATGTATAAAATTTATTTCTAATTCTTATGTTATGAGAATTTATAACAACATTTTAGCAAGTTTTAGTTAGCTATCAGTTAGTCGTGCCCACTCATCAACCATAACCCTAAATCCATTATCATCAATACAACCATCAACCACTCATAATTTGCAACCATTTAGAAGATTTCAATCTCATTGATCAACAAAATTTATAGCTAGCACTTACGTTACGTTTATCCTCAATTCCACAAATACAGAAATGCAAAAATCAGAAAATATAACAGCAGATATGAGAAACTAATATTTTTAAACATAAAAAAAATGAAAACATAGGAAAACTATGTAAATATTTTAGAATATAGGAACATATGTATAAATTTTAAAAATACAGGAATTTTCTAGAAAATTTAATTTTATGTAAAAATATTACCCTTAATGAATATTTAACTATTTGCATCATTCCCCTAAAAAAACTCCTAGAATAATTGTTATAGTAATAATTTTTATTTAAATGTCATTTTTTTTTTGTAATTTAGATTTTTTTTTTGTTTTTCAATCGATTTTTTTTGTTTTTCTTTTTTATTTGAGTATTCTTTTATTTTTTATTTAAATTAATTTTTTCTAAAAATTTAGGAGATGCATATTTCCAAAATGGATATGTATTTTCTACTTTTAATACAGAGATGACTCTGATATATATCGAGGGCATGTTCTGATGTTTTCGACATGAAATTTTATCAAAAATGCCAAAAGTTGAACATTTTGAAGTGTAGCTTTGATCATTTCTGTGTAACAAAGAATTTGTTCATTTAAGGGCAAGTTTGTAATGTATATAGGAAGAATTTACTATAAAAGAAGTAACTTCTCTCTCCACCCCCTATTTTTTTTCTCTATTTCTTTGTTATTGTTCACTTTCTTCTCCATCATTTGGAAGATCATTTCTAGCAATTTTGAACAAAAATTAGTCTCTTCTCTTTTCTTTACCATTTTTATGTTATCTTTCTTATGATAAATAGTAGTTTGTTTAGATTTAGAGTCAAATTTATATTTTTTTTCTCCTTTTATAATGATTTTGCTCTCTTTCAGTAATAAATTAATAGGTTTAGAAGGAAAATTTATTTTTATGCTTGTATTTGTGAAGAAGAATACATTATTTTTTTGAAAAATCATTTGTTTGGTTTATTCACTATTCAAGTTTTCCTTTTTTAATTTGCAAAATGGATTTTTGAAGATGTTGGAGCACTTTTCCGATTTGCCATTCGGAATTCAAGTTCCTTCATATGAAGATTTGACTTTCTCATTTATCATACTATAATCCTCTTTATGAAGCACTGATATAATCTCTTTTTTTTGTTTTCTAATGTTATCTTTTTTTTTTCTCGATGTATCTTTTAAGAGCAAGATTTTTTTGTTGTAGTTTGTACTGTCATATTGTTGTTTTGTTACAAAAATCTTACTATATTTTTATACTTTGCGCAGACGATCTATTAATTAATGCTACGTATCTTCTAATTGTTAAAAAAATAAATTAATTAAAAAGTAACACTTTTAAATATATTTTCATAGAAAGATTCTTACCTACACTAGGTGTATATACACACCCAATAATAGGATTTAAAACACAAGACACATGTTTTGTTTCTATCAAGTAAGAATACAATATTTAGATGATGTATCTTAAATTCTACTATTAGGTGTAATACACCCAATGCAGACAAGATTTTTCATTTTCATAATAATAAAAGTAAATTATACAGATGGTAATAAAATTTTGCATTTATTACAATTAGTTTCAATATTTTAATTTATTTTTATAATTATTTAATTTTAATTTATATTTTATGAAAAATATGACAATCAAAATGGTTACTTCATATATCATATTGTCATTTGATAGAATTTATAAACAATTAGGTTCCGTTTGTTTGCAGAAAATATTCTTCTAGAAAATATTTTTCTTTATTTTCCACTATTTAGATTATTAAAGAAATTAAGTCAAAGAAAAATAGATAGTTAATCAAAGGAAAATAATTTGGGAAATCATTTTTCAATACTTTCTCTCCTCATTTATTACATTCTCTTTTACTATTTTTTAATGCATTCTCTCCTCATTTATTATCTTCTAGTGTTGCAGGCAAACATCAGAAAATATTTTCTTTGAAAAATAAATTCTTTGAAAATATTTTCTAAAGGCAAAATATTTTCCGCAAACAAACAGAGCTTTAATATGAAAATTTTCATTCGTGGCCATTTTGATTGTCAGGTCATCAAATTTAATCTAAAAATTTTAAAGTACTTTCTTGGTGACATATAAATTCGATTAAATGATTACAAATTATAAGTTTGAAATCAAATTGTAAAGTTAAAATTTGATCTTTATTCGTATAGTTTACCCTAAAAACTACTATTCAAATCCATTTCCACCAACTAGCTTGTAGGTACTCAATATCTGAATGCAAAACTCTCTCTTCGTATAATCTACCAATAATTGTCACCTATCCAAACTCAATGAGGCCACTTTTTTTTTTTGGCTCTTACCCTCTTATGATTTTGAAATTTTCCTTTCCTTAAAGATTGTCAAGAAAGAAAGGACACAGTAAAACAAGAAATATCTCCTTCTAGTTCTAGCTATATAATGAAGAGCGCATGCTTTCAAGAGTTAGTTTCTCAAAATGTGCTAACATTATTGTATTACACCTAATTTACGTACACTACTCATCATTGCGTACTATATGTACATTTCATGCATTGAACTTTCTTTTTTTATTTCGTATGAGTTGAGCATGATATCAGTAAAATCAAAACAATCATCCCCATGTCTATAATTACTTTTGACTTTGAAGAAAGCTTTTAAGTTTTCTTCCTTTCATTGATAGGATGCAAACTAAGTTTTCTTCCATTTACAAAGCCATGAAGGTGCACTATATGTAGGGGCTTTCGCCCATTAATGTCCAAGATTCCCCACTGCTGCCTCCTGTGGTGGTTCAAAATCCATAAGAAAAATAAATAGCTATTTGGAGGTTGATCACCAAGGTCAGTGTCTCTATATATTATATGTTTGCTCCCATTCACATATATCAAGGTCTTTCATAAGTCTATGGCAGGTTATGATACCACAACACTGCACAAAAAGGTTGGCATTTTTTGCAGCAATTCTTTTGTACTTGGTCAACTTGAAGATCTTTCCTTAATTTTAAAGATTTTGTGATCATTACTCCCTCCTTATAGAGTTCATCTAACTCAATCTGAATTAGTCAGAATTATGGCTACCAAAAGAAGATTTTGTGATAAAGATTTCACCTTTCCTAGTTCTTTCTCGATTTCTAAGTATCTACACTAATTGCAGACTTAAAAGAGTTCATTTTCTCACCCAACTTTACATGTGATCCTTGTTATTATTTACAACATGAAGTTCATGAAACCTATAGAAGTTAACCCTAACTACACTTCAAGAATCTGATAACAAGATTGCCACTGTTGATTTCTATGATCTTCTCTTAAAAGCCTTCAAACAAAAAACTAGTAAAGAAAAAACAGAAGCAACATTGACCCAACACTAACGACAAAGATCCCTTAAACTTCGCATTAACTGCTGTAATGATTTTGTTTAAATAATGGCCTAAAAGTAGTCTAGTGCATGGGAAGATCTTAGTTGTGGAAATCTTGAATATGACAACCTTAAACACATTGCAATATGTATCATTGAGGTGGGCATGCTAACAACAATAAATCCCAATGTCCTAGATTACAGAATCACATCCCAAAAACACCAAGCCCCACGCCTTGACACAAAGCTCCAGATATATAGCAGATACCCTACAGTAGGACCATACTACTGAACCTCAATATCTATCAGCACCCAGCAGGTTTGATTTTGGTTATAAAGTATAAACCCAAAAGTACCATGCCAAACAATGTTATAAACATACATTGACCTATGATAATTAAGTGCTTCTTTTCTTATTAGACGTTAATTCATAGCTTAACAGTACTACTACTACTGAGTACCATTAAACCTTTTTTTTTTAAAAAAAAAAAAACTTACGTAGTTGAAGTTTACACTCCTTTTTCATCTCATCAATCAATGGTACTGTACTGTCAATACACATGACAGCTTTTTTTGCAAAGAAAAAAACAAAATTGACATATGGACAAGAAAAAGGAAGGCAAGATATATACATATATATATCTTCATATCTGCAGAATTTTGTACAAGAACAAAGAAAATAGCAGTCAAGCCGTAATCAAAGTCTTGTTAGGCAGTAAAACATGTACACATATGTCTGCTTTTATTATGCTAAAATTCATTTCTTGCTTTGCTTTGTGTTTTTTCAAGAATAAAAAAAAAGGCGCATGAAAGCAAATTATAATTAATCTTACAATTAAGCTACAGTCATATACATACAACAAATTTGTTCAGTGTAATGTTGACCTAGAGAAGAAATATATATGTATAAGAAGTGAAAACATACAAATGTAAGCAAAAGATTTATACATATAATCATGCGATAAAGTTTGAGAATAAGATACCTGGAATTAGTTGAGTATTCAAAGAGCTTTCCTTTAGTAGAGAAAACAATCAAAGCAACTTCAGCATCACAAAGAATTGAGATCTCATGAGCTTTCTTGAGAAGACCAGTTCTTCTCTTAGAGAAGGTGACTTGTCTACTGATTTTGTTTTCGATCCGCTTAAGCTGAACCCTACCTCTACCCATTTTCAGTGGTGCTGTTCTTGAATTTTTGATGCTATATATTGCAGGCAAAAAGAACCCAATTAGCAAGCTAGCTAAGAAGAGAACCCTACTTTGCTAAATTTGGTGGTTCATTTTAAGAAAAGCAAGAGGCAACACTGAAAGATATATAACAACAAAAGGGTAAAAAACACACACACACGCAGAAACAAATAAAGGAAAGAGATGTAAATGGTAAGGTATTATAGGAAAGTTTCTATTTTAGAGATTGTGAGGTTTTCTTGATATTGTATGAAGCAAAAAAGAGGTCTTAGGTCTCTGGTGTGTATTTATGATATGGAAAATTAAAGAAAACAACAGGGAAAGGAATGAGTTTTAGAGTGTGTATTGGGTTTTTTTATTTAGTTCTAAATTTTTTTTTTTTTTAAAAGTTTTAAAGTGAAAGGGATCTTTTGGTAAAATGGGTGCGTGATGGTTTTGGAAAATGGTAAGTGGTATCAAAGATCTTGCTGTCCAAATTTGACTGGTGAAAGAGGCTAGGAAGGTTGTTAGAGCCACAAAGGTTAAGGTGTCCGTACATTATGTACGTGTATAAAATGTATACATGAATACATCTTGTCGGGAGGAATTTGTGGTTGTGGGTGGGGATGGAGTCGAGTGAAGAGGGGCCGGTCTTTGTTTCACTTGCATATGTATGGACTGGTGACGGCGCGTCTCTTCTCTACTTTTTTGACAGATTTTACCGCTCACTAGTCACCACTCACTTCAGAGGACAAAAAAGACTAGTATTACTCTCCTTGCTGTGGCTCTTGGTTTAGTTGTTTATGTTGGATTAGAGAAAAATGACTATACTATTCTTGTAGCCATTGCTCTTGGTTTAGTTGTTTCTGTGAGGAATTAGCTAGAACATTAAAGCCAAGATAAGAAACACTTGGAGTTAGAAGTAGCATTGAATGGTTATTTATTTTATTAACAGAGAACTCTGTCAACTCTAATATCGATAAAAGTTAAATTCTACATCTTATAATATCGATTAATATACCACTTCTTCTTTGATTAATGGTTATTTTTTAATAACATTTTGAAAAATAGAATTTTAACTATACCATTGCTTAGTTACTAAAGTTGTAATGGTTGTGTTAGTACAAAAGGCTATTAAATGCCAATTTATTTCCTTGAATTTTTAAATGAAAATTAATTTTCTCATCCATACTCAGTAAATAGTAGTTGCAAACTGCATCTAATCAAGAGACAAATTAAAATCCCAACTTACACACACAACGGAGACACTGAGACACTAACCCTAACCTGTAAAAGTTTTAGAGTTTATGTGGAAAAAGATTTAGTTGCAGGGTGAGCTTATTTTTATACCATCAAAAAGTGCTAGATTGATAAGGTTTTAGCCTATTGCTACAAAATAAATTAATTAATTAAATTTTTACTATCTTTTATAATTTTATTTTAATTGATTAAGTTTAATAAAAATATCTGATTTCGTTTATTTGTAATAACTTTCATACAAATAAATAATTTATCAAAATTAAATAAAAAATACTGATATGACATTTATAAAATGTAAAATTTACTATTTATATTGTAAAATTTATAAAAATATATCCTAATATAAAAAATTCAAAACTTCGCAATTTTTGAATATTTTCTCTCATTTTGTAATTTGGTAAAAATATTTTGATTTAACACCATAGGTCAAATGAAATAAAAAACGTTGACGTAACAATTTAAAAATTAAATTCACTTGTAATAAATTTTTAAATTTATGAATGATTGTTATTTTCGTAAATTTTAAATAAATATCTATACATGTTGAGGTTAGATAATATTAACTAATTTCAAATAAACGATTGTGAAACAATTTCTTAAAATTAAATTATTTAAAGTAATTATTTTTATTTTAAAAATATCTTTAATTTTAGAATTATTTGAATGAGTCAATGTAATTATTTTATTATTTTTCAATGCTTTTAATTTAATTTTAAAATAAATAATTGTTTCAAAAAAATTTAAATAAATAATTATTTGCATTAAAATTTATTGAATTTTCCAAATTAAAATATTTTA